>UESW01004407.1:601825-766082 GCA_900491605.1 Calamus simplicifolius
AAAAAATTAATTTAAAAATGTTGCGATGCATTATTTGCATCGTAATATTAAAAATTAAATTTTTTTTGAGTTTGTGGTAATTGAGTCGCTAATGCGTCGCTAATTGCGTCACAATATTTATTATCACAGAGGCGTCGCAAAGTGGTCGCAATTTAGCGACGCATAATTGCGTCGCAAATTTGCGTCGCTATTTAGTATTTCTTGTAGTGAAGATCGTCGATCCAACTTATCTAGTAGATGTTAATTATCTAGTCCCTTTGTCACATGATATTTAGTGATCAAGTATGAGGCATAGATCACATCTCTCATAGATTATTTAATCACAAGTTTTTCTTGATTCCAGAGTTTGACTGAATAAACCAAATGTTACTGATAACTTCTTATCAATTCATTTGGGCATGGCCATGTACTTTTCTTAGTCTCACTCTTCAAGAGGGCCCAAAATATCTCTCTCAAATTAATGAGAGAGACAAATTCCTTCACGAACACTCATATCCCTCAACGTAGTTTATTCCATATCCAATCACAGTCTTATGATCATCTGGTTAAAGATGATGAAGAGCCGTGTCAAAACATGAAATTCACTATGTAGGAATCCATGGTGCATTAGGTCAAAGGACTAAAATAATAACAACATGAAGAGAAGTATTCATAACAGAATCCATATGATATTCTTATGGTGGGTCGATCCAATACAATGTACTCTTACATGTATCTATGTGTGACTTGATATCTCATATCTATGACCAGTAAACATGATCATCAATCAACCAACATACTAATCTTACTTCATTATTGTTCCATATAATGAATGATTAGGACAATTTAGAATAGTATTCTTATCACCTTATAGTTTCACTATTAAAGTCACATATTTTAATGATATAAGGAAGAATAAACTATTCAAGAAAACTATTTATCACATTAGAAGAGCATAAATAATAACATGATAATTAAAATGGTTTATTAAATAAAAATAAAACTATAAATGACAGCAAATATCCTGATGGCCTAGGGCACATCACCAGCAATCTCCCACTTGCACTAGGCCTAACAAGTAAAAATCTAATGCCTAATGCACTATTATGACGATCATGTTTAGACTGAGGAAGAGGCTTAGTTAATGGATCTGCGATGTTGTCGTTTGTAGGTACTCTGCATATCTTAACATTTCCTCTATCGATGATCTCTCGAATGAGATGGTAACGCCTGAGTATGTGTTTGGATCGTTGGTGTGATCTAGGTTTCTTAGCCTGTGCAATCGCCCCATTATTATCACAATAAAGGTCCACTGGATCCGCAATGCTAGGAACGACTCCTAAACCACCAATGAACTTCTTAATCCAAACCACTTCCTTAGCTGCATCCGATGCTGCAATATATTCAGCCTCTGTAGTAGAATAAGCAATGGTGTCTTGTTTGGAACTCTTCTAGCTGACAGCACCTCCATTCAAACAAAACACATAACCATACTGTAATCGAAAATCATCTGAATTAGTTTGGAAGCTAGTATATGTGTAACCATTTACCACAAGCGCACCTTCCAGTCCTCCATATGTCAAAAACACATCTTTAGTTCTTCTCAAGTATTTGAGAATGTTCTTGATGATGATCCAATGACTTTCACCTGGATCTGACTGGTACCTACTAGTAATGCTTAAGCATAAGCGACATCTAGTTGAGTAGATAACATGGCATACATGATAGATCCAATCGTTGAAGCATATGAAATTTTGCTCATGCGTTCATGTTCTTCCTTTGAAATAGGACATTGAGTCTTACTCAATTTAATTCCATGTGACATTGGTAAGAATCCTCTCTTGGAATTCTCCATGCTATACCTTTTTAGCACCTTGTCAATGTATGTACTATGACTTAGGCTAATGGTTCTTCTAGATCTATCTCTATAGATCTTAATCCCTAAGATATAGGCAGCTTCACCTAAGTCCTTCATTGAGAAATATTTCCTAACCATGTCTTGACATTCTGCAAAGTAGGAATATAATTTCCAATGAGTAATATGTCATCTACATAGAGTACTATTGCGCTCCCACTAACCTTCTTGTATACACAAGGTTCATCTTCATTCTTAATGAAACCAAACTTTTTGATTGCTTCATCAAAACGAAGATTCCAACTCCGAAATGCTTGCTTTAATCCATAAATAGATTTTTGGAGTTTACATACCTTATGCGAATCTTTTGGATTAACAAAACCTTCGGGTTGTGTCATATACACATCCTCGAATATATTTCCATTTAGAAATGCTGTCTTGACATCCATTTGCCATATTTCATAGTCATAATACGCACTATGGCAAGAAGAATTCTAATAGATTTAAGCATGACTACAGGTGAGAAAGTTTCATCATAGTCTATACCATGTGTTTGCTTGAAACCTTTTGCAACCAGTCATACTTTATAGGTATGCACATTGCCATTCATGTCGGTTTTCTTCTTAAAAACTCATTTACACCCATATAGATTTAATACCATTAGGTGGATCAATCAAAGTCCATACTTGATTATCATACATGGATTGCATTTCAGACTTCATGGCTATAAGCCATTTCTCAGAGTCAGGGCCTTTCATAGCTTCTTGGTAGCATGTAGGCTCATTTTGATCTATGAGCATCACATCATGATTGTCAGTAATGAGAAAATCATATCTCTCAGGCTCGTGACGAATTCTACCAGTTCTACGTGGCCCTTGTGTTAGTGGTTCAGGTTCAGCCACTACTTGTGAGTTGGATTGAACATCCATCATCGGTTCCATGTAAATTTATGGTTCTCAACTTCTTCGAGTTGAATTTTACTCCCACTAGTTCTGTTGGAAATAAATTCTCTTTCCAAAAAGTGACCATTACGAGCAACAAACACTTTGTTCTCTGATGAGTTGTAAAAGTAGTATCCTTTGTTTCTTTAGGATATCCCACAAATATGCACTTATCTGATTTGGGTGCTAATTTGTCAGACAATTGACGTTTGACATAAGTGTCATAGCCCCATATCTTTAGAAAAGACAAACTAGGAGGTTTCCTAGTCCACAACTCATATGGTGTCTTTTGAATCGATTTTGATGGAACTCTATTCAATATGAATGCAGCAGTTTTCAGGGCATATCCCCAGAAGGATATTGGAAGATCTATTTGACTCATCATTGATCGAACCATATCCAATAAAGTTTGATTTCTCCTTTCAAAATGCCATTCCATTGTGGTGTTCCTGGAGGAGTCAATTGTGAAATTATCCCACAATCTTTAAGATGGTCAAAAACTCTTGACTTAAATATTCTCTACCACGATCTGATCGAAGTATCTTAATATTTTTACCAAGCTGATTTTGTACTTCATTTTTGAATATTTTGAACATTTTAAAAGATTCAGATTTATGTTTCATTAGGTATACATATCCATACCTGCTGAAATCATCAGTAAAAGTGATGAAATACAAATAACCTCCTCTGGTCGGTGAACTTAATGGTCCACATACATCAGTATGTATAAGGGCCAATAAATCTGTGGCTCTTTCATCTTGTCCTGTGAAAGGAGCCTTATTAGTCATCTTACCCATCAAACATGATTCATATGATTCAAAATCAATTGAATGTAAAAGCCCATTTTGATGAAGTTTTGATATGTGCTTCTCATTTATATGGCCTAAGCGACAATGCCAAAGATAGGTAGGATTTAAATCATTTGATTTAAACCTTTTAGTATTAATGTTATAAACAGACTTGTAATTTGTTTCATCAAAGTTAGAACATAGAGCCCATTTAATAATTGAGCAAAACCATAATAAATGTCCTTATAATAGATGGACATAGAATTATTCTCAATAATAAATTTAAAACCATCTTTGTCTAAACTTGAAACTGAAATAATGTTACTGCTCATAGCAGGCACATAGTAACAATTGCTTAAAGTCAAAACAAGTCCACTAGGTAAAGGTAATTCATGCATCCTAGAGATAATGCAGCAACTCTTGCTCCATTTGCAACTCGTAGGTCCACTTCACCTTGAGCCAATTTTCTACTTTGTCTGAGACCCTGCACATTTACACAAATGTGAGATCCACATCCGGTATCTAATACCCATGATGTAGAAGTAGACAAATTGACTTGTATAACATAAATACCTGAGATTGTGGCTTCATTAGCCTTCCTCTTTTTCAGATCCTCCAAATACAGTTTGCAATTCCTTTTCCAATGACCTGGTTTATTGCAAAGAAGCAAACTCCTTCCTTGGGCTGTTTCGGCTTGGGCTGGGGCTTAGGCCTTTTAGCTTTGGTCTCACCTTTTGCTTTGCCTTTGCCTTTGTCCTTGCCACTCCTCCTTTTGCCCTTTCCTGTTTGAACCATCAAAACATTATTGGTCGCCTTAATGTTTTGTTCAACATTCTTGAGCATCCATGCAACTCCATTATAGACTTATCCATTTGGTGCATATTGTAATTCATCACAAATTGGTCATAGTTGGGAGGCAAGGAGGCAAGGATCATATCTGTAGCCAACTCCCTGCTAAGTGGAGCAACAAGTTTTTCAAGTCTATCAATGTAACTCTTCAACTTGAGCACATGAGTACTCACAGAGCTACCTGAGTCATTTTGCATCCATTCAATGCCTTAGTGACTGCAAACCTCTCTTGTCTTGCTTGCTCTTGGAACATTTCTTGGAGGTGTACAATCATATTGTACGCTTCCATGTCCTCCATTTGCTTCTAAAGCTCGGAGTCCATGCTAGCAAGCATAAGGCAAGTCACATCCAAAGAGTCATCTTTATTCTTATTGTAAGCATTTCTTTCATCTCTTGGAGCATCAGCGGTAGGTACAGCTGGGATTGAAGTGTCTATGACATACAACTTCCTTTCTTGCTTGAGAATAATTCTTAAGTTACGATGTCAGTCAAGGAAGTTTGTGCCATTCAATTTTTCTTTTTCGAGAACCGATCGCAAAGTAAGATTAGATGTGTTGTTTGATGTCATGATCTACATACAAGGAGTTACAGAGTTAATATCTTTATTTAAACCATTTCAATTATTCTCACTATTTTATCAAATTAACAACCCTCTAATGTTAATTCAGAAACTTTTTCAATCTTTCAATATTTCTTAGTGAGTTAAGATCCATATTTACTAAACTTTAAGTCAGCTTTGGCATGACACTTAAAGTCTAGTTATTTAGGTAGGAAACGTCTTTCCAATTACATCATATGTAACTCTTGCTATGGGATTGACATCACATGTCCCGTCATACTAATCCAATTAATGCCATAGGCCCAAAACCATTTTGATAGCCTATTTAAGTATAACCATTTCGACGTGAGGATAGCACTTTTATCCACCCTACCTAACTAAGATGGTCTAATGCACCCTGCTTTGGCAGAACCTACATTTAGACGATCAAAGCCTTGATAGGTGTCGAACTATGGGAGGCATTTTACAACTTAATATTAATAGAGGGACTTTATTGTTTTAAGTATATGATGACTATTCTATGGGACAAAAGTTACATACATCATCTATATAACATCTCATGCATGTATATATAAAACATAAATGTGTTATAGCATGGCCCATGAACTAAGTAAATCATTATTATGATGTCATAGCATAACCATATGCCCGGTCTACCATTGATGACATGTACCTTTTGCTTGGAGCATGATCACTATGATCTCTTTTGATTGATATGAATGGTCTCTATACTTTACATTAAAAGAAAATCTACATTCTATGCTAGTGAAATAAATAGATTACATCAAGATAACGACACACTGGCCGATAAACAAATTACAATAAAATTGTCGATATGTAGGCCAATGTAATCAACAAACCATAATAAACCTGCCAATCACATGAGTCTAAAGGGCCATGCTATGCATCATGCATAATACATAAAACTGTTCAAGAAAATGTTTTTCTTGTACAGTTCTAATACTATCAAAATTAGGGTTTGATATTGTGTCATGCACGCAAATTAGGGTTTCTTTGTTAAAACCCAACAATCAATCTAATTGACAACCCCACCTTGACGGATGATTATTTCAGCGTTCAAACAAATTAAACACAATAAATCTATTTGATTCTAATCATATTATAACTGTTTAACAATTAAACAAATCACCATATTAATTCCATAGGCGTATAGTCATTCACATCACATGTATAATAATCTCGTTTAATAGTACACATCACATCCATATAATCAGATGAAATCAATTTAATTGAATCCACAAACCTAGCTCTGATACCACTGATGGGAATTTAGGGTCTAATGCCAAAAATATGCAGCAAAAAAAATAACCTAAATCCCTAGAAGGATCCATGTGGTTCAATTAAATTGATTAGGGAACGAGAATCATACCTTATGTGAATAAAATTATTTTTGATGAGATAGATCTTTAGGCGCTGCGAAACCACAACTCCCTCTACGGTATCCACACGAATGACCACTTATAATGGACTCAGTGTGCTAGCACTCTCTAGAACTCTTCTAGATTAGTTCAGAAATAATCTCACTAAAACTCTCATTTTTATGGTGTGCAGTATTTCTCTGTGCATCTCATGTTGACGGCAAGCATCGTCGCATCTATATCAAAGCAACAACGTTCATTTATAATGATAATATCCTATTCAAAATAGAATATTCTCATTAATAGGACTCTTAATTTTGGAATCCAAAAAGACACGTCTTCTCATTCTTTGCACATCTAATGTTAAGAGTTTTAGAATCCAAAAGACACGTCTTCTCATTCCCTGCACATCTAATGTTAAGAGTTTCGGAATCCAAAAAGACACGTCTTCTCATTCCTGCACATCTAATGTTAAGAGTTTCGGAATCCAAAGGACACAATGTGAAGATTATTATTTATTTCCATTGGGTTTATACAAATTAAACCCATACGCGTCATTCCTTATGTGCGACCCTGTAGGTTCACTCAATGTTGACAGTAGGACTAAAACCCTTTCGGGCCTACAAGACATAATTGGTCTCTAGCAAGACATTATGTCTACCCAAATTGAGTGAACCTTTCGGGCCTACAAGACATAATTGGTCTCTAGCAGACATTATGTCTACCCAAATTGAGTGAAGATCGTCGATCCGACTTTACCTAGTAGATGTCAATTATCTAGTCCCTTTGTCACACAATATTTAGTGATCAAGTATGAGGCATAGATCACATCTCTCATAGATTGTTTAATCATAAGTTTTTCTTGATTCCAGAGTTTGACTGAATAAACCAAATGTTACTGATAACTTCTTATCAATTCATTTGGACATGGCCATGTACTTTTCTCAGTCTCACTCTTCAAGAGGGCCCAAAATATATCTCTCAAATTAATGAGAGGGACAAATTCCTTCACGAACACTCATATCCCTCAACGTAGTTTATTCCATATCCAATCACAGTCTTATGATCATCTGGTTAAAGATGATAAAGAGTCGTGTCAAAACATGAAATTCACTATATAGGAATCCATGATGTCATCAGGTCAAAGGACTAAAATAATAACATCATGAAGAGAAGTATTCATAACAGAATCCATATGATATTCTCATGGTGGGTCGATCCAATACAATGTACTCTTATATGTATCTATGTGTTGACTTAATATCTCATATTTATGACCAGTAAAACGTGATCATCAATCAACCAACATACTAATCTTACTTCATTATTGTTCCATATAATGAATGATTAGGGACAATTTATAATAGTAATCTTATCGCCTTATAGTTTCACTATTAAAGTCACATACTTTAATGATATAAGGAAGAATAAACTATTCAAGGAAACCTATTTATCACATTAGAAGAGCATAAATAATAACATGATAAATAAATGGTTTATTAAATAAAGATAAAACCATAAATGATAGCAAATATCCTGATGGCCTAGGGTACATCACCAGCACTTGGCCCTTTTCCCCTCGCAACAGGCAAAGGAAATCCTTATTTGTTGCAATTGATTATTTCACTAAGTGGGTTGAAGACGAAGCAGTCACCAAGATAACCAAAGCTCGTGCTAAAGACTTCATGTGGAGGTCCATCATCTGCCGCTTTAGCCTTCCTCACACTATCATCACCGACAATGGGAAACAGTTCGACAACTCCAAGTTTCGAGAGTTCTGCGAGAATCATGGTATTCTTCATCGCCTGACATTGGTCGGACATCCTCAAGCTAATGGAGAAGCCGAGGTAACCAATTGAACTCTCCTGTAGGGAATTAAAGTTCGACTTAACTGGGCGCGAGGCAGATGGACCAAAGAGCTCCACCATATGTTGTGGACATACCGAACTACTGAAAGGGTACCCACTGGGCAAACCCTATTCAAGATGGCTTTTAGCACAGAAGCTGTCATTCCTGTGGAGGTCGGAGTCCCCTCCCCTCGCGTGGAAGGTTACTCAAACGAATCCAATGATGAGAAGCTCCGAACTAATCTTGACTTAATAGAAGAAATCAGGAAGAAGGCCCAAATCCAAATGGCTACCTACTAGCAAAGGGTAGCCTGCTATCACTCCACCAGAGTCCAAGAAAAATTTTTTCCTCCCCGACGATCTGGTGCTTCGAAAGGAATCCGTCTCGAAGCCACTAGAGCAAGGGAAATTGTCCCCGAATTGGGAAGGTCCTACCAAGTGATGGAAGTAATCAGAACCGGCACCTACAAACTCCAAGGTTTGGATGGAAAATATGTTCCTCAGACATGGAACTCGGATAATCTCTGTGCATATCTCCAGTAAAAGTATGCTCTTACTAAACTCACTCTGTTCATTGAATTAAATTTAATTCTCAAAGACTCGCAAAATTTTTATAACTCTCTTTGAAAGCCGCAATGAAAAGCAAGTCCTACTATGCATGAAATCCTCGACCGGGCGAACGATCTCCGTACCTTGGCCGTGCCATGTAAAATATAATCTTGAAGCCTCGGCTAAGCCAAATGATGTCTCTGTACCTTGGCCACGCCAAGTAAAATATAATCTTTTTAAATCCTCGGCCGGGCCGAGCGACCTCCATACCTTGGCCGCACCAAGTAAAATATAATCTTTTTAAATCCTCGGCCAGGCCAAGCGATCTCCGTACCTTGGCCGCGCCAAGTAAAATTTAATCTTTTTAAATCCTCAGCCGGGCCGAGCAATCTCTATACCTTTGTCGCACCAAGTAAAGTATAATCTTTTTAAATCCTCAGCCGGACCGAGCGATCTCCGTACCTTGGCCATGCCAAGTAAAATATAATCTTGAAGCCTCAGCCAAGCCGAATAACGTCTTCGTACCTTGGCCACGCTAAGTAAAATATAATCTTTTTAAATCTTTGGCCAAGCCGAGCGATCTCCGTACCTTGGCCGCGCCAAGTAAAATATAATCTTGAAGCCTCGGCTAAGCCAAATGACGTCTCCGTACCTTGGATGCGCCAAGTAAAATATAATCTTTTTAAATCCTCGACCGGGCCGAGCGATCTCTGTACCTTGGCCGTGCCAAGTAAAATATAATCTTGATGCCTCAGCCAAGCCAAATAATGTCTTCGTACCTTGGCCACGCCAAGTAAAATATAATCTTGAAGCCTCGGCCAAACCGAGTGATATATTTCTGAATAATCTCTGAAGCTTCGGCCGAACCGAGTGATGTATTTCTAAACAATCTCTGAAGCCTTGGCCAAACCGAGTGATATATTGCTGAAAATTGTCTAAAGCTTCGGCCTAGTCGGGCAATATCTCAGACACTTCAATGTGACTAATGCATCCCATCATGCTTCAGCAGAAGTAAGTAACCTTCCTCCACTTATCGGCAAGATTATACAAGTTATTTCATCCCCTCGAGTAGGATCATGTATTCATCATAAGTTCACGGGGCCGCCCAGGCCTCCCTCTGACCTAAACAGAAGAGAACGCTTCCTCCATAGAGGACTGAATACAGTGCTTAACAAAAATAAAGTAGCAAAAATACCACTGAATTTATGCTGCAATAGTGCAATATGAGTAAGACAACTCTCAGCACAACCATACTGGAAAAAGAAACAAGTAGTCGAAGAAGAAAGGATAAGAACTTTCTTTATTAATGAAAAGTTACAACCTCCTGAGAGGCATTACAAGTGCATCATAGCACAGGAAATAAAGACAAATAAAATAAAAGCTCAGCTGAGCAGCTTCGGTCGATAACGATGTTTTTACATCCGACCCAAGAAATCAAAGAAACCAGACAACTCCATTGAGTCACTGGTTAATGCCAAAGAAGAAAGTTGGCCATCCACAGATCCCCTGGATGAACTTAGGGATCCAAACCAGGCCAAAGACTTGTGGATGCTGATAACAGGATGCTGGGCTGCTAGCCACTGCCCAACAACATAGACAGGGGACAAGCAGACCAACACAACTCTCCTCCCTCCTCACTCAAGAAAAGACCTCTCAAGCGGATGAACTGAGAGATCCAAATGAGGAGGGATGTGAGTTCCATGTCTGTCATGGGGAATACATATACTTTGTGTTTCCTGTGGTCCCCATGGCAAGTGATAAAGGCCACACAGGAAGCGCATATATGTGCTCCCCATATGACCTCTGTGTGCCTCCTCATGTGCTCTCCATATGACCTCCGAGATTCCTCCCTTGAGGACTGCTTGCTCTTCAGCAGCTTCTCCGTCACCCCAGCTATCTGGGACGAACCAGCTTTCAGAAGGGAAGCTCGATCTCTCCGTTCTCAACCTTAATGAAACGGGCGCCATAAAAGCCCCTACAGCTCACAGAAGGAGAAAGTCTTGGGAGATAGTAGAATGCGGTCCGCTCTCCCCATTTTATAGGCAAGCAACCATTAAAGAAGGGAGCCCCGAAATTTGAAATGCCCTGGCCGCGCTGCCACATGGTAGATCAAAAGAAAAGGGCACTTTCCAAAGCATGCCGAATGCGCCTCCCAAGCCATGATGGAAGATGAAGATTTTCTTCTGATCTCGAATCAAGAGCCTTAAATGCAGGAAGCCAACCACAGATCCTTGAGATATGGGCAGGCCTAGAAAATCTCCTTTTGAAAATGACGCCGTCCAATGGCGATCAAGTGCTTATCACGTACGTTAAAGAGACCCGTGTTGGAAAAGGCCAACGAGATAAATACCTTAAGCGGAAATGATGTGTCCTTCGGCAAAGCCGTTTTATATGCCTCGGCGAAAAAAAATGTACCAACTTTTTGCTTCGGACAAACCGAACTATCTAACCTTGGCCCCAGCCGAGGTATTTGCGCTGTTTTCGATCATTCACGCCGAACCATTTTGTGCCTCGGCAAACCAAGTTAGTTTGCACGCACCTAACCTCGGCCCAACCGAGGCAAAGTCGGAGTTACGTTCCACGGCAAAACCGAACAATTTTATGTATCAACAAAACAAGTTAATCTGGCTTCGATTGAGCAGAATCTTCAATTCGAAACCTAAGGGCTATCCGACCTTAAAGTGTGTTTCATTTATGATTTGTTTACCATCGAAGGAAACTCCCAGCAAAAAGGTCATTCGAAAAAACAATGACCAAAGCGATAAGACAAAGCAGAAAGAGATTAAAAGATTCATTCATTGAATTTTGATCGGATTACAAGTTGAAAAAGCATGAGCAACCCTTAAGAATTAGGGTTCGGGTCGGTCCCAGGAACCTCCTCGGTAACATCCGAAGGACTTGACTCACTTTACCCACTTCGAATGTTGTTGGAAGAGAGATCTCGGGTTCCTCTACAGCAGGCTAAGGGCATTCTTCAGGAGCCATGGCCTCATTGGGACCTAGGATAGCGTCAAGGTCGACGTCGGAGATGTCCTCATATTCTACTTCTTCAGCCCCTGGGGTATGGGTATCATAATGTTCGGCCTCCAGAAAAGATAAATCTAACTTGGGATACACTCGAGAGATCTTCGCCCGAGTTTCCTCCTCGCCAAACCGAAATGCATTGGCACAAGCCTCTTTACGCTCCTCAGAGAATTGAATAGAACTGTTGTAATCCTCCATAGCTGAGGTAATTCAGTCGTTAGCTTCAGCTAGCTAGCCCTCAAGTTCGAGATTCATTTGGTGACTTGCGGCTAACTCCGCCCTTAGGGCCTTAAATTGCCCCCGCGCCTTGAGCTCGATTTTGCCTATCTACAAACATCAGGTCGTTTGAGGCCATAAACAAAAGAAAAGTGCTGGAGACAAGTAAATGAGAAGACATTATACCTCTTCCTCCCACCGAGCCATTTTATTGCTCAGCTTATGGACCTTTTTCAGGGCCTTCAATTTGGCCGCTTTATTCTGTTGGAGACCCTCCTTGAGGTTGTCAATCCGGGACTGTCTATCCCTGATTTCTTGCCGAGATTGATCGAGATCAGTGGTGAGTTTGGCAATCTGACCATACTGCCATTTCAATTGATCTTCCCTATCGGCGAATCTTTTATTCAGGCCGGCGAGCTGATCCTGCTGTCGTCGGTGCCTGCGTCCTCCTCGTCGAGCTTCTTGACCCAACTATCTTTTTCCTCGGCATGACTGCTCTTTAGCTGACCCCACCTCTTGTTAAAGTGCCGCTGCAAGGCATTGATTTCGTTGGCATGCTTAGCCTTGATTTGGGATAACTCCAAGCAAGCCTTGTCCGACTGTTCACGAAAGCCCTGGAGCTCTTTGACTTGAGCCTCAAGCCGAGAGGCCCTCTCGGCGGTAATTCGATAGGACTCACCCATCCTATCAAGGTCCCTCTGGATAGATGACAAGGCCCTAGATAGCCAGCTGGTCGAATCCCCCTCGTCCGAAGATCGGCAGCCTCCCTCCTGGCCTGGGCACAAGCCCCTATAGCCAGATTCAGGCGCCCACTTAGCACCCTCGTAACTAACAAATTCTATAGGGAGATTGCAAGTTAGAAAATACTGCCGAGCCAGCCAACCAAGAAATACTATCCGGGTGCAACAACTTACTCGAGAGGCGTAGCTCGTAGCGATCATTGTGAGAGTAGGCTACTGATCTCAGGGAGGAGATAAATATCCCTCGGCACCCTGGACCGCCCAAAAGCTGCATCAACAATCTCTTCTACGGTAGGCTCACCTGCCGAGGAACCCCCCCCGTGCGCAGTACAGACCGCATTAAGGCGGCAAACATGTCCTCTGCCTCCGGACCGGAAATAATGGAACCCATGGCTGAAGAACCAGCCTGAAGGGCCTCGACCTGAGGGGCTGCCATCTGTTCGGCCTCTTCCACTAGAGCCCTAGCCTGCAGGGCCTCGAATGCTTCGGCCCCGGTTGAAGGAACCTCGGTCCAAGCGTCCCCTTCATTCAGTGGTTCTTCTTCTTCTTCTTCTTCTTCTTCTTCTTCTTCCCCAAATGTTACCTCATCCCCGGCGGACTCCACCCATACCTCGGTCTCTCCCACGATACCCCTGGTACCGTAAGAGAGAGACCCTCGGCAAGGGGCACCTCGACCTCCACCAACCTTTCAACAGACGGCTCCACTTGAGCTTCGATAGCCGCAATTGCCTCTTCTGACCTCTCGGCCAGAGTAGGGACCTCCTCCCCATCCACGCGCAGCACCAAAGGGCTACCGACCACTAGTAGATGAGGCTGGTTAGCCTCGGGTGGGGGGATTACCGGGTGAACTGGTGACATTTCCTTAGCATCGTCCGACATGACCACAATTTGAAGGTGGAAAACCTCGATGGCTCCCTCCGAGTTTCCCCCAGCAGCTCTCTCTACCTCCGCTACCGTGTCCCCCTCTAGCAGAGGGGGCGCACCGACCGTGGCCGATGCTCCCGCCTCCCCCCTCTCAGGGGTAGAAGAGTGGAAGCCAGCGCTGTCTTTCCTTGGCTCCTTTGAGTGAGACCTGGAAGGATGGATTCTCTTCTTGGACCTATGCTTGTCCCCGGAGCTAGACCCCCTATGGTGCTTGCCCAGCCCCTTCCTCATTTGGCCCACAAATGCGGACCTATCGGCTTAAAACACAACAGATATTTAGTTAAACAGTAACAGAATTACCTAAACATACTAACCATCAAAGCAAAGACTTACCTTGAGGGTCGATAGAGCTAAGCCCGGCAGCGAAAAGGGCATCCTCTGATAACAGGGCACTGGCCTATACCACCTGACCACTGTGAAGGATTACCAGATCTCTTTTCTCCTGCTCGCTCAAATCCGAGCGTGCCTCCGGATCCTTCACATAACTTGCCCATCCCCTCAGAAAATTTGAACTGATGTTCCCTTCGGCAATGAAAAATTGGGACTTCCACTCCTTTATCAAAGACGGGTTATCAGAAATCATCTTGAACGACTTTCGGGCGACAATATAGGCCCACTCAAAGCTTCTCTCGGAGACCAGGTTGTAGCAAACTCGGAACATATGAAGGGTTGCAGTCACCCCAACATGACTGCACATCGAGATGAACCCGATAATATTGCGCCAACTATTTGAAGCCACCATTATTGGGCATATATTATAAAACCTCATCACCTCCTGTACTAACGGGTGAAGAGGAAATCAGAGACCTTCCCTCAAGCTCTTCTCATAAAAGAAAACTCCATGGCTTAACCCAGTCGGAATCCTGTGCTCTACCCTTAGCACCCATAAGGCTACATCCTGAGGAACCCTGTAATGGTGATGAATTCTATCCAGGTCGTCAAGGGTTACCTCGGAGGCAACCTTGCTTGGACCCTTCATGTTGGCTGAATAAGGGGCGGAGTACGAACAAACGAGCGAGGGCTTAGGGAAGAATGGAAAATCTCTATGGCAGGGATGAAGAAGCATTGTAGAAGGAGCGCCGCCCTAGACCTCTTTAAATAAACGCTTCAGAAGGAAAGCCCATGGAGTCAAAACTTCCGATATGGGTGCCAGAAATAAAGGAGTCCCACCATGTGGAACTCCCAATATCGTGGCCTGCTGGAAACGAGGCATTTCCTCCCCGAGCTATGGTGAAAAATGATGACAAAATAGCGGCTTGTCATTTACGAGATTATCATTGCCTGCCCCTTCAGATCCCTCCGAATAAGATTATTCCAGAACTCTACTCCCTACATCCAAATTTACACTTCGGACTAGGGAGTGGGGGGTATGTGATGAGGGATAAAATTATCATTGCATTAATAGCCACACACATCGACGATTGGGTCAAGTCCAGTCTCAACGTCCTACCAGCCAGCTGGCACAACCGCCAAGCGACAAAGCCAAATTGCCTTTAACAAAGACGGGTCGCCTCGGCAATCCAAGCCGACCATACCTCGGCAACCTAAGCCAACAATACCTCGGTAACCCAAGCCGTCCCCATACCTCTACAGACCGAACTATTCTATACCTCATAAAACCAAATTGCCCCTTGCCTTGGCCGGGCCGAGGCACTCGAATACCTCTACGGAATACGACGTGGGAGAATTTAAATTCACTATAACTGAATAAGATTTCAAATGGAGAATCATACCCAGGAGTGGCCTAGAGCCCATAGGAGTGGCCTAGAACCTACGTAATCACTGAATCTCAAGGCATCAACCAGCTCTCCCAGCTGTCGATCCTCTAACTGACAAGATACATATCCTACTGACCTCATAACAAACATGATTCGAATCTATTTTGAATCATAACAACTTTCGGACCTCCCCTCACGATGCGCCTAAGGAATTAGGTGATCCCCTATAAATACCACTGCCCTCCAACCTCTTAGGTACGCTTGAACACTTACTCATTTTTACTCATTATCATACTGAGAATAGCTTCATCTGAGCTCGAAGCTCTCGAGAGAACACCCATCTAGGGGAGCTCTTCTGTGAGAGTCTTCTCCATACATCTGCTTGTTGTGAATCTCCACTGACTTGGGCATTGAAGGATCCTCTGCAGAGGGCAACCCCCACAGCACCCTCTGCGCGCGAACTGTCTTGCAGGTTCCACCCGAGGCGACGAGATCGGCATCCAGATCAGGAGCCGGAAGCGCACCCAAGTTAGAGAACGGATTTTCGCGGCAACAAGCATTTTGACGAACATTAATATTTACGATTGGATCGGCTCATTCGTAGAATTTAGGATAAATTTAAATATAAAATAAACATGACTTATCCGTTATTTAGAATATATAGATTAGTTTTAAAATCTCTAAAAACTCTTGAGAAAAGAACTTGTAAAAAAAATCTACATATAGATATGCTCTCATCTACCCTATGAAACGTATAAGAGATATATGCTCTTCAGAAAAAAATCTCTTCATATTATAAGAAGTTTGTACTATTTATTTGAGAATCTATAATATTTAATTTAGTTCTCAAGATATGTTCATCATGCGGATGCATGCTTATTAAAGCCTATGCTTTATATCTATGTGCTTATCAAAGCCTATGCTTATGACAACTATAATCTTGATTAGTCTACTAACTTAGATTGGCTTGGATAGATGCAGAGACTTGTTAATTGCATATTATTTGAAATAACCATATTCTATCATAAACAACTGTTAATGGTAATTATTTAAAATAGCCATATTACAACATAAACATATAGACATCATCTTCTAGATTAATGATATATAAAATATTAAACTCTAATTTTAAAACCTATATTTTTTATTAAATTCTCTATTTTGTACAAAATTTATCTTAGTATCGCATATGTATGTATGTTTGCACGTGTTTAGAAAGGTCATTAGAACAGCTTTTCATCCCTCCATATATATATATATATATATATATCATATTAGTGTAAGAAAGATATGGGTTTTTGAATTCTCACGTACAATAATGCCAAAAAAAGGATGATGCAAATGCGTGCACGTACGCTCTGTTGGGCCGCTGGTCGAGCAAGCCTGCACGTACGCTCTGTTAGGCCGAGCTCAATTTAGGCCCTTCATGCCCAAAGCCTGTCAGAGAAAAACTTTGTACATCACCTTCAGTGCAGCAAATTCTACGTGGGCTATACCATCCTTTTTATTGGTCCACATACGCACGACACCCATTAAAAAATATTAAGATAGCTTTACGATATCCCGAGGAAAAAATTTATGACACCCCAGTTTTAAGCTTACGACACCGTAGTTATAAAGTTAAGAAACCCGTTCAGAAAGCAAAAAAAAAAAAATACGACACCCCAGTTTTAAACTTACGACACCATAGTTATAAAATTAAGACACCCCTTCGTAAAGCAAAAAAAATTACGATATTCTAGTTTTAAACTTTTAAAACTTAAGACACCCGTTTAGAAAAGGTGTCTGTACACAAATTTCAAAAAAAGCTGTCTGACGTGCATTAATACCCATTCAGCTTTATTTTGGAATTTGTGTATAAACGTTTTCTGAATGGGTCGTAAGTTTACTACCGTGTCGTAACTTGAGTGTCGTAAGTTTTTTTTTGCTTTTTTAATGGGTGTCTTAATTTTATAACTACGGTTTAAAACTAGGATATCGTAAGTTTTTTTTGCTTTTTTTAATAGGTGTCTTAATTTTACGTGACATGCATTAATACTCGTTCATCTTTTTTTTTTTGAATATGTACAATACATTTTTTTTGAAGGAGTGTTGTAATCTTATAACTACGGTGTTCTAAGTTTACAACTGATGTCGTAATTTTTTTGCTTTCTAAACGGATGTCTTAATCTTATAACTACGGTGTCGTAAGCTTAAAATTGGAGTATTGTAAATTTTTTCTCGGAATGTCATAAAGCTGTCTTAATATTTTTTAATGGATGTCGTGTGTATGTGGATCAATAAAAAGAGATGATGCAGTCCATATAGAAGTTGCTGCATCGAAGGCAATGTATAAAGACTTTTCCATCCCTCGCAATAGGCAGGCGTGCTGATTTCAGCATGTTCCTAGCTGGGCTACGCATTGGAAGATGGCCCATTATGCTTGGGCTTTCAGATTTTAAGGCTGGCTCGTGTCCGCGTAGGTCGCACGGTGAGCCTAGGCCACCTAGAGAGAGAGAGAGAGAGAGAGAGAGAGAGGGATATTTCACTATTGTTCTGATTCTCCAAACTAAAAGTATGTTGGCTCATGTCATGTCGTGTATAAAAGAACCATGGCTAGCCCAAGGCCCTGGCAACCCAGATTAAAGAAGCTCTTGGCTCTTTTTGCACCTGAGCTATTCTTGTGCATAGCATCTCGATTCTTACATTATTGATAATCTTAATAACACTTATATGGTGTGGTGCGTGCGTGTGTTATTTTATTTATTATTTCTTGTTGATGAAGGAACTAGCATGATACCTGATTATAAGCATGATATATTTAATTTCTTTACTGATTAGATGTGGAATAGTGTACAATAGTCAATCCTGATATGATGGCAAATATACATTGTATTATGATTTTATTGATTATAGGTTTTATCCAAACCATAACATGTGTTAGGATATCATCATTATAATGAAAATCTAATGAGTTGCTTAAGAAAGGTGTGAAAATCCAGAATGATGAAAGAAGTAAAATTCTATTTGAATCTTTGACTAATAATTAATATGTGGGAAATAGTGAAGACTCTGATTTGAAACAAGATTCATAACCATTGTAAGAGCACTTTATTTGGCGAGCACTATGTTTTAATTAGAGTTCAATAATCCTCTACATTTTATTTGGCAACAAGCAGAGTTCGACGATCCTATGCACTACATTGTATTCGAATCTTTGGGGTGCAAGGTAGAAAATCTTTGATGCTAATCAACAGAATTTTATAGTCGATGGAGTTTGCACTATCACTGTGCTCGAATCTTTGGGGTGCAAGATAGAAAAGCTTTGATGCTAATCAATAGGATTTTATAGTCGATAGTTCAATAGATTTTACAGTTTATATTTTCTATTTCTAGTTTTGAACATTGTGTCAGATTGTTCATAAATGTAAAAATGATTAAATGAATCTAGTCTTGTATATATTTATACTTCATATTCCATTCTGTAGTGAATTGAATTTGTGTACATAAATATTGTTTCTCAAATTGAATTTATTATATATGTATGTGTATGTAACAATGTATGTATGAAATGTTTATGCATTTGTCATGCTAATTTATATTTGATATCTATTAGTGCTTTGTGTCTATAGGAGTCATTAAGACTTAAATCAGCATGAATTTAACCAAGTAAATGATGATATGATATTTATGCATCGGAGATGATTATGAGTCTAGTGAACTTCTAATCCTGAGCAATTGAAATTTGTAATAAATAATGATACATGCTAAAAATAAAATGCCAGTATGTGCTATTATTCCTATGTGTAGTCATAAAGAAAACAAGAGAGGATAAATTAAACGGAGATAATTTTGATATTTGGCTTTGAAAAGTTTCTTAAGAAACAAGAGGTTTTAGGTTCTTAAAATACCTTGAACTATACCATAACTAAGCTGATCTTCCAAGCCTAGAAACTCTTCCAAACCATCGATTCAAACATTTTGATTTTGTTTCCTATTGAAATGAAATTAATGAGACCAACCATAACTTATTTATATTTTTCAAATTACCAATCAAATTAAAACATATTCTCTCTCAAACCCTCAATCAAATGCTTTGACTTCTCATAATAAAATATTTTATATTTTTAAAAATAGCCATCAAAGTAAAATAATATTTTCTCTCAATCTCCCAAATCCTAAATCAAAATACTTTAACTTCGTCTGCTGAATAAATATTATATATTTATCAAAATATTCATCAAACTAAAATAATATTTATCAAAACAACTTCATTTGATCATTTTCTTATTTCTATTAGATTGACAATCTTTGTTATATTATCAATCATTTGTTTCTTATACATTTTTTATTTTAATGTTATATTTTTTTTTGAGCATAAGAAGTGGTTTAAAAATTATTATTTTCTTACATTAAAGGTAATATAGTAAAAATATTATAAGAATTTCATTTTCATCCCATTGAAATTTAGTTCCGTAGTCTCATGCTTTATTCTAGGCACGGGGATTAAAATTCTAATTTTGATAAAAATCATTAAAATTATGAAATGTAAATTATTTTTATTTATTTTTTAAAAAGTTAAAAATAAAATAATGTAGGAAATAATAAAAATTTATAAATGCTAAATAAACACGCCAAATAAGATTTTTATTTTAAGTTAGGCGCATCCAACGGAGATGTTTCACGCCGACCAGGCTAAGCCGGCACACGACTAAGCAAGGGACATATATACAGACCACACAAAGATATCCACACAGGATGCACCAGATCAACGACTCGTAATTCACATCCCACCGCTGAGACTGAGGGTGGACTGTTTCTCGATATTGTAATCGGCGAGGGTCCTCCCGTCCTCGAGCGGATTCCCGGCGAACATGAGCGCCAGATGGTCGGTTGGAATGCCCAACTTCTCCTGGATCTTCGCCTTCACGTTATCAATGGTATCCGAGCTTTCCACCTCGATGGTAATCCTTTTTCCTGTGAGGGTCTTCACAAAGATCTGCATCCCTCTACGGAGTCGGAGCACCAGCTGGAGGGTGAACTCTTTCTCGATGTTATAGTCGGCCAGCGTGCTGCCGTCCTCGAGTTGCTTTCCGGCGAAGATCAGGCGCTGCTGGTCCGGAGGAATGCCCTCCTTATCCTGGATCAAGGCCTTGACGTTGTCGATCGTGTCAGAGGGCTCGACCTCCAAAATGATCTTCTTGGCGCGCGCGGTGACGGTATTGACGAAGATCCGCATGCCTCCACGGAGGCGGAGGACAAGGTGGAGGGTGGACTCCTTCTGGATATTGTAATCGAAGAGGTTGCGGCCGTCCTCGAGCTGCTTGCCGTCGAAGATGAGACGCTGCTGGTCCGGGGCTATGCCCTCCATGTCCTGGATCTTGGCCTTAACGCTGTCGATCGTGTCGGAGGACTCGACCTCCAGAGTGATGGTCTTGCCGGTGAGGGTCTTGACGAAGATCTGCATCTGTTGCAGGGGGAAGGGGAAAAAAAATCAGAGTTGGTTCTGACTTTCTGACTTCTGACGACCACATAGAAGAAAAGAATGCATCGATGGATATCGATCGAGAAGATAAGGGATCAAGTGAAGAACGAAGGATGGAAAGAGATCAAATCAAAGAACCGAAAAATTCACGAGAGAAATTACGACAGCACAGAAGCAGATCACATAATCAAAACCTTCTTCTAAAAAACACAAAAAAAAAATAACCCTTAGAATATTGCAGCAACGCAGATATTATCGAAGACCTGAAAGGAAATAAGATCGGCTCATAGTTCTATCAGATCAGGAGGAAATAAACCAAGATAAAAACTCTTCAATCAAGATAAAAGCTCTTCAATTAATTAAAAGACACAAGAAGAAAATATGCTGAAAAGGATATAAACCATAGAAAAAGTCCTTAATTAAAATAAAAAGGATGGAGAGAAGGATAATGGAAAAGTCTTTGTGCGTGCACTGGACGTGACCATTGGCCATGCGCCCAAACGAACGCACGTCCAAGGCTCATTGGGCTGCGAAGCATTCCGCATGCATGCTTGCATGGGCGTGATCAATGCGCACGCCTAATGCATTTTATGCATGGAAGGCCTATAAATAAAGACTTTTCCAAGGATAATATACCCTGAGAGATTGGCCTGAGCGTACTATTTTCTTCCAACCGAGATAACTGTGGTGCAAGAGAAAGTACCAGAGGGGTCGCATTTATAGCTGGGATTGCCAAAGTACCAGTGGGGTCGCATTTATAGCTGGGATTGCCGATTCGGTTCGACGAACGCTGCCAGACGACGTAACAAACAGGTGATACCAATTATAGGCGATCTAATTAATCTCTGAAGACGTGACCTGCACGGAAATTTTTTTTCGCTAGGAATTTTTTTCAGACGACGGGTAGGTTGGAAAAATGACCCCAATTGCAGCCGAGCTGAGCTGTTTTTCCCTCTTTCGGAGACGGAGGGCCAGATACTGGCTGCGGGTAGGTTGCCACTTGCCGATAATGGCGAACAATGGCATGGAGTTTATCCAGTTTACCTACCAGATATTGGCTAGAGAGTTGAAGCAACTCATCTTGCTGACCTAAGGAGGAGCCTTGACCGGCCTATGGGTGAGCCCAGCATCACTTATCTAGTTTAGATGAGTTGCTTCAACTCTCTAGTCAACTTCAGCGTGGTCTCTAGAATTAATTCCTTAGGTTCGATTCTCACAAACAGCATTAGTCTGTTGACATTTAAAATTGATTTTCACACACCAATGGATGCATCTTCACATGCATAGTAACGTACCTTTCTAACAAAATATCTGCCTTCTTGTACAAGAAAAGAAGACAAAGCATTTAGGACATGAAGTTTTCCTTTAAAAAAACCTTTTGATTCTCATGTCAACTAAAAATAGACAAAAAGAAGGTACTAAGGCTCTTGAACAAGTTACTTAGGACTCAAGTAGAGACAAAGATTCTATCTTATCTATATAGACCGAGCTACTTTTGTAGACATCAAAGCAAGTTATATTTTGAGCCGAACTCTTATATTAAATGGTTCTTATTAATCCTAATCTTGAAGGAAGCAACATCTATGATGAAATTTTTAGAATAGAGAGGTTGCATCCCATTAAAATTAAAAATAAAATTTTATAAAATCACTATTAGGCCAACTATGCCATATGAAACAGAGTATTGGGCAATACTGAAACACCATATGAATAAATTAAGTAAAACAGAAATGGACATGTTAAGATGGATATGTGGTAAAACTTTAAAAAATAGAATTAGAAATAATCATATAAAAGAAATGATAGGAGTAGCCCTAAATTAAGATAAAATGAGAAAAAATTGATTACGATGCTTTGGACATATACAACGAAGACCTTTATATGATCAAGATAGAAAGAGTGATCTTTTAACAATCCATGGTAAGGATAGATGTATAGGTAGACCTAAAATAACATGAACAAAAATAATTAAAAAAGATATAACTATTTATAATTTGAATGTCGATTTAATCCTGAATAGAGAAGAGTGGAGGAAGCAGATTCATGTAGCCGACCCCATGTAGTTGGAAAAAGGCTTAGATGAGTTGAGTTAAGTAGAGGTTAATTCCTTTTTGACTAGATTTACATTGAGAAGAGTACTAATCAAATTAGGATAGATCGACTATTATGAAGGAGAGTCTTTCTCTTATTAGGGTTTTCGCTTTTTTGTTAGTATCCAACTATGTCTTGTGTTATCATTGGATTACCCAACTAAATCAAGCCACATGAATTTTGAAACTATCATAAAAAATCTCTATTTATTGGATTAGTAAGAAATAATTTTTTGGTTAATATTATTTTTACCTTACGCTATGTTCTTTGGTAGAAAAAATTTCATAAGAAAGTTAAACAACTTTTCAATTTACAAACTTATCCATATTTTTTTATACTTCGATCAACACTACAAGAATATTTGGTTTTAGCGACGCCCATTAGCAACGCCATAAAATATTGATGCTAAATAGCGATGTAAAAAAATTTAGCGATAACTTAACAACGAATTAGCGAAGATCTAAATTAGCAATGCAAATGTCGTCGCTAATTAGCAACATTAAAAATCCGCATCGTTGATTAGTGATGCACCTTGCGCATCTTTGGCATGTACGCACTCATCGCTAAAGGGGTGCCCCTGCTCGTCCATCCAGTCAAGTAGGCGCATGGGCAGCCATGCGCCGCAATGACTTGCCTGTGCGCATCACTGTGCGCATCGCACACGGATGCACGCCTTACCTACATGCCCATGCACACCGCTGCACGCGTCGGGCATAAACTCATGCCCTAATGATCTGCTCGCATGCGTCGAGCACGAATGCACACCCTAGTGACATGCCCACGCTCATCGCTGCGCGCGTCGAGCGCAAACATGCGCCCTAGCGATGAGAGCCCTAGCGATGCGCCCGCGCGCATTGCTCCGCTCGTCGAGCGTGGACGTGAGCCTTAGCAACGCGCACGGGAAGTCGATGCATGGTCGTGCGAGCTAGCAATGCACCCGCGCGTCGAGCGTGGGCGGTCCCCTCGTGCTAGGCCGTGCGAGCGTTAGCGATGCATATGTGCCATCTTCCTTGGGTTGTGTGCTTGATCTAAGGCGCACGACCCTCTTCCCCCACCTCCCCCCTGTCCCCCCCACTCGGTCCTCCACCTTGCTATTCCCTCCCCCATCTCGTCGGCCCTCCATTAGCCACCATCCACCTAGCCCCCCATCGGCCATTGTCTCCCCTCCCTAGCCCCGGCTGCCTTGACCCCCTTTCCTCCCCCCTTGGCTCCTCCCTGCTGCTCCTCCCCGCCTCCCATCGGTCCCCCATCCACCCAGCCCCCCTTGGCACCCGACTCCCCCCTGCCCGGCCCCCCGGCTCCCCCTTGGCCCTCAACCCCTCTAGCCCCCGGCTCCCCCTTGCCCCCTCCCCCTCCTTGGCCCCCTGGCCCCCCTTTCAACCGCCTCCTTAGTCGGTTCCATCCCGGCCCTTCATCTTGGCCGATTTTGAAAAACAAAGAAATAAGCCACCGTTTCATACTCCTCCATTGAGATAGAATATTATACGATGGCCACTGCTACCCGTGAGCTTATTTGACTTAAAGCCTTGTGAGTAAACATTGGTATTTCACACTCATGTCTCATGCTTTTATGCATAATCAAGCTGGGCACCATTCTATATTCGATTGCTATATATATATTTGATTGGCATAATTCTCGTATGCCATACATTTGATTGGTGTGATTCTTAAATGAACATAATTTTAGTTTTCTATATTTATCAGACATGACTTTGCATATTAATGTATTTATTTTTTTATATGCTTTTACATCATTAATTTCCTTCTTAGCCAATCAGTTATTGCCATGTATCGTTGTCTATGTTCCAGTAACAGCTCTTCTAGTTCTAACACTGCATATATTTCATTAATGTAATGAGAATAACATGAACCGTAAAGAATTTAACATTATGACAAGCGAAGTCTTTAACCAAAGCTGAAACTATTCAACAATCCAGCTGCGAATAGCTGCCAGTTCAACTGATCAACACCGTGGAAGGGTTCGTATTGTTCGTAGCTAAAAAATATAATAAATTTAATTGATGATGCTCGATCATCGCTCCTGGACGTCGAGAACGGAGGCTCTTCTTCCTCACCGGGTTGCCTGCAAAGAAGTCCCAAGACCGGAGAGGGTTCTCCGGTGGGACCCTCCGACGTCCAAGTTAGTGACAGAGGTCACAGTCGAGAAGGAGCTCGAGAGAGCTCTTGAGGAGGGAGAGGTCTCAGAAGGATCGGGTAGTTCCTTTGAGAGTTAGGGCATCGAGTGCGTGAAATATGCGTTACCTGGTTTTCGATGTAATTTACCCTTTTATAGGGGTTGACGCTGGCACCATCACATGGGTTTTCGTGAAGTCAGAAGGTTTGCTGAGCCATTGCGTGAATCTGGGCTGATTGGTGGGTTACGTCCCATCAGCAGCTGGGCTGTTGGGCGGCGCACGTCGCGCGTCTGACGTTGTCGGGTGGCGTGCGTCAGAGAGGCAGTTTTTTGAACCGCTGGGGCTGATCTGGCGAAATCGGGGGGTCCCATCTTGTCAGGGCCGAGCTGGGTCGACCTGAGATGGCTGGGGCCCATCCAGCCGGCAAGGCAGTGCTGGGACGGGGCCGAATCGGCGGACTTCGAGAAGATGTGGCCGAGTCGAGCCGGTCGGGGATGGCCTTGGCCGACTCGGCGGGGCCGGAGACGCCGGGCCGAGTCGGGCCGGCGGGGACGGCCTTGGCTGACTCGGCGGGATAGGGGATGCCGGAGCCGAGTCGGGCCGGCCAGGGATGGCCTTGGCCGACTCGGCGGGACTGGAGACGACGAGGCCGAGTCGGGCCGATCGGGGATGGCCTTAGCTGACTCGGCGGGACAGGGGACGCCGGGGCCGAGTCGGGGCCGACTTGCTTGGAGAAGCCGGGGCCGGTTGGAATGTGCCGGGGCCAGCTAGCTTGGACATGCCGTGGCCGGCTGGGAATGTACCGGGGCCGCCTGGCTTGGAGACACCGGGGCCGGCTGGGAATGTGCCGGGGCCGCCTGGCTTGGAGACGCCGGGGCCGGCTAGGAATGCGTCGGGGCCGGCTAGCTTGGAGACGCCGTGGCCGGCTGGGAATGTGCCGGGGCCGGCTGGCTTGGAGATGCAGGGGCCGGCCGGGAATGTGCCGGGGCCGCCTGGCTTGGAGACGCCGGGGCCGGCTGGGAATGTGCCGGGGCCGCCCGGCTTGGAGACGCAGGGGCCGGCCGGGAATGTGCCGGGGCCGCCCGGCTTGGAGAGGCCGGGGCCGGCTGGGAATGTGCCGGGGCCGCCTGGCTTGGAGACGCCGGGGCCGGCTGGGAATGTGCCGGGGCCGCCCAGCTTGGAGATGCAGGGGCCGGCCGGGAATGTACCGGGGCCGCCCGGCTTGGAGAGGCCGGGGCCGGCTGGGAATGTGCCGGGGCCGCCTGGCTTGGAGACGCCGGGGCCGGCTAGGAATGTGCTGGGGCCGCCTTGCTTGGAGACGCTGGGGCCGGCTAGGTGTCGGCCTTTGATGTGCCGGCCTTGGAGGTCGGCGCTGAAGGCCGACGTGGAGGCCAACGCTGGAAGCCGTCGCTGGAGGCCGACACTGGAGGCCATCGCTGGGGGCTGGCGCTATAGTCTGTCGGCCTTTCGCCAGCGCTGGGGCTGGTGCTAGAGGCTGACGCTGGAGCCTATCGGCCTTTGGCCAGCGCTAGAGGCTGGCGCTGGAGGCCGTTGCTGGAGGCCGACGCTGGCGGCCGGCGATGGAGGCCGACGCTGGTGGCCGACGCTGGCGGCCGACACTGGCGGCCGGCACAGCGTCTAACGGCCTTTGGGGCCGTCCAAAAAATTTTATTTTTCATGGGGTCAACTGGCCCCATCAAATGCTCCCCACACTCCTTGAGCTTGCGTGCCCCGCATCGGCTAAGCGAAAGGAGTGTAGAACTTTTACCTTGGCACCTTGCGCTGCCTTGGATGGACGTCTGCGTGCCTTCTTTGGCTAGCTGAGGGCGGCTAGTAATCCTTTCCCAATGCGGGGTCCGGGAGTAAACCCGAAGGGTGACCTGAGAGCTAGGCGTCGTCAGGTTTCTTTTGAACCGCCTCGGGGGTGTGGAACCACTGCGAGGGGCGACTCAGCCGGGTACGAAGCCTTTAGGGACTTAACCGACTCGGGGGCACCGCCGTGCCGGGGCCGAGTAGCGTTCCGTGGGCCGCGATGCCAGTGAGCTCCTTTTGAACCAGCCTGGGGGTTTGTGTTCTGCTCAGGTGGTGACTCAGCCGGGTACGAAGCCTTTAGGGACTTAACCAACTCGGGGGCACCGCCGCGCTGGGGCCGAGTGGTGTCCCGTGGGCCGTGATGCCAGTGAGCTTCTTTTGAACCAGCCTGGGGGTTTGTGTTCCGCCCAGGTGGCGACTCAGCCGGGTATGGAGCCTTTAGGGATTTAACCAACTCAGGGGCACCGCCGTGCCGGGCCGAGTGGTGTCCCATGGGCCACGATGCCAGTGAGCTCCTTTTGAACCAGCCTGGGGTTTGTGTTCCGCCCAGGTGGCGACTCAGTCGGGTACGGAGCCTTTAGGGATTTAACCAACTCGGGGGCACCGCCGTGCCGGGCCAAGTGGTGTCCCGTGGGCCGCAATGCCAGTGAGCTCCTTTTGAACCAGCCTGGGGGTTTGTGTTCCGCCCAGGTGGCGACTCAGCCAGGTACGGAGCCTTTAGGGATTTAACCAACTCGGAGGCACCACCGTGCCGGGGCCGAGTGGTGTCCCATGGGCCGCGATGCCTGTGAGCTCCTTTTGAACCAGCCTGGGGGTTTGTGTTCCGCCCAAGTGGTGACTCAGTCGGGTACGGAGCCTTTAGGGATTTAACCAACTCGGGGCACCGCCGTGCCGGGCCGAGTGGTGTCCCGTGGGCCGCAATGCCAGTGAGCTCCTTTTGAACCAGTCTAAGGATTTGTTTTCCGCCCAAGTGGCGACTCAGCCGGGTACGGAGCCTTTAGGGACTTAACCAACTTGGGGGCACCGCCGTACCGGGGCCGAGTGGTGTCCCATGGGCCGCGATGCCAGTGAGCTCCTTTTGAGAGACTTGGCGCAAGGGAGGACAAACTGTGTCGCCAGAAAGGATCTTTTTCTTTATTACTTATGCCTCTTGGAGTACATCATTGATAATATCGGCGGAGGTTGTCCGCATTCCAGGTACATGGAATGGGCTTCCCGTCGAGCTCTTCTAGTTTGTATGCCCCCCGGTGGAACGCCTCGGCGACACGGTAGGGACTTTCCCAGTTGGGGGATAGCTTGCCCCCCTCGGTAGGCTTTGATACATCGGCCTTTCGTAGCACCAAGTCTCCGCGGCGAAAAACCTTGGGATGAACCCGGGCGTTGTAGTACTTGGCCGCTCGCTGGCGAAAGGTCGCCATGCGTAGTCTCGCTCTGTCATGCTCCTCATCGATGAAGTCTAGGTTGGCCCGGATCAGTGCGGAGTTGCCCTCCTCACCGAAGGACTCCACACGTGGACTGGGCAATCCGATCTCGATGGGGATGACGGCCTCAGATCCGAAGGAGAGGCTGAAAGGAGTTTCGCCCGTCGGGGCTCTGGGCGTTGTGTGGTAAGCCCATATCACACTGGGGAGCTCTTCTACCCAGCGTCCTTTGGAGCCATCTAGGCGAGTCCTGAGCCCTCTGAGGATGGTGCGGTTCATGACCTCAGCCTCCCCGTTGGTCTGGGGGTGGCCGACAGAGGTGAATCGGTGGTGAATGCCTAGCTCCTCGCAGAAGGCTTTGAACGCCTCGTTGTTGAATTGGCGGCCGTTGTCCGTGACGAGGGTGTGAGGCAAGCCAAAGCGGCATATGATCGACTTCCAGAAGAAAGCCTTAACTTTGCCCTCGGTGATTTTGGCCAATGCCTCGACCTCGATCCACTTGGTGAAATAGTCGATGGCGACTAGCAAGAACTTCCGCTGCCCTGAAGCTGGGAGGAATGGTCCAAGGATGTCCATTCCCCATTGGGCAAAGGGCCATGGAGCCGAGAGTGGGCTCAGCGGGATAGGCGGCTGACGCTGGATGTGCACGTGGCGCTGGCAGCCGTCACACCTTTGAACTAGCTTGGCCGCGTCCTCCTTCATAGTGAGCCAGAAGTACTCCTGGCGGAGAGCCTTCTGGGCTAAGGATCTGCCCCCCAGATGGTTCCCGCAAATGCCCTCGTGGATTTCTCTGAGGATGTAGTCGGCATCGGCGGGGCCTACGCACTTAAGCAACGGGTAGGAGAATGACCTTTTGTACAGGCGCCCATCGAGGAGGATGAACTTGGAGGCCCTCCACTTGAGTAATCTGGCTTCGTTGCGGTCGTCAGGGAGGGTGCCGTCGGTGAGGTAGCGGACATAGGCGTCCATCCATGTAGGTTCCGGGGTGAGCGAGAGGACTTCCTCCCCAGGGATCTCCTTAAGATCTTCTTCCGCCCAAGTGCACTCGACCAGGAAGTCGGCCAGGACTTGGGACTTCAAGGCCGGTCGTGCTTGGAAAGAGATGTCAAATTCCCCTAGCTTGATGGCCCATTTGGCGAGTCGACCCGAAGTATCCGGATGGGCCAGGATGGCTCGGAGAGGTTGGTCTGTGAGCATCACGATAGGATGGGCTTGGAAATACAGGCGAAGATGCCGGGCAGAAACTATCAAGGCAAAAATGATTTTTCTGTTTTGGAATACCTGACCTCGGCGTCGTGCAGGACTTTGCTCACGTAGTAGACTGGCCTTTGGGTTCCGTCAGCGTCTAGGCACACCAGGACTGAGCTGACGGCTTCTGAGGAGGTGGCTGAGTAAAGGAAAAGACTCTCCCCGTCTCTCGGCTTGGAGAGGAGCGGTGGGGAGGACAGGAATGCCTTTAAGCCATCGAAAGCTTCCTGGCAGTCGTCCGTCCACGCAAAACCATTCACCTTCCGCAGGGCCTTGAAGAAAGGCAAGCACCTCTCTGCCAATCTAGAGAGGAAGCGACTCAGCGCCGCTATCCTTCCCGTTAGCCGTTGCACTTCCTTCTTGTTGGACGGTGGCCTCATGTCAAGTATGGCACTGATCTTCTCTGGGTTTGCCTCGATTCCGCGCTGGGTCACCATAAAGCCCAGAAATTTACCTGCCGTGACCCCAAAAGCACACTTCTTAGGGTTTAGCTTGATATGGAAGCGACGGAGGTTGTTAAAAGTTTCTTCTAGGTTAGAGATGTGGTCAGCGGCATGGGTGCTCTTCGTCAGCATGTCGTCCACATAGACCTCCATGTTTCGGCCGAGCTGGTCCTGGAACACCTTGTTCATCAGCCTTTGATATATCACTCCTGCATTCTTGAGGCCGAAAGGCATCACCTTATAACAGTAAATGCCTTTCTCTATCACGAAGGAGGTGTGCTCCTCGTCGCTGGGGTCCATCCTTATCTGATTATATCCGGAGAAGGCGTCCATGAAGCTGAGAAGCTCGAGACCAGAGGTGGAATCGACCAGCTGGTCAATTCTTGGCAAGGAAAAGCTATCTTTTGGGCACGCCTTGTTGAGGTCGGTGAAGTCTATACATATCCTCCAGCTCCCGTTTCCCTTGCGCACCATGACTACGTTGGCCAGCCAGCTTGGGTAGTGCGCCTTCCGGATGTGGCCGGCGCTGATTAGCTTGTTGACTTCTTCATCAATCGCCCTTTGTCGGTCGGAGGCAAAGCTCCTCTTCTTTTGACGGATCGGACGGTGGCGCGGGTCGATGTTGAGTTTATGGGTGATGACCTCCGGGGGATGCCGGGCATGTCGAACGCTGACCAAGCGAATACGTCCGAGTTAGCCCGCAGGAAAGCTAAGAGACGCTCCCGGTCTTCCAGGGGAAGGAGTCCGCCCACACGGACGGTCCTTGCTGGGTCATCGTTGAGGGGGAAAGTCAGGAGGTGCTCGGCGGGCTCCCCTCCTTTGGCGGAGTCTCTAGGGTCGGACGCTTCCAGGGCCGGGTCGGCCTCCAAAGGGCTTGACGCCGCATGATAGCAAGGTAAGACTGGGCTTATCTCCCCGCGCATTTCTCCAACTCCCTCGCTGGTGGGGAACTGCACCAGTAGATGTCGGGTGGAGATAACCACGTCCAAAAGATTCAGGCCGGGACGCCCAAGAATGGCGTTGTATGCCAAAGGGACCCTCATGACTAGGAATTTTATGATCATGGTGCTTTGGCATGGCGGGGTTCCGGCCATCACAGGCAAGGATATTTCGCCCTCGACTCTCACAGAATCTCCAGTGAATCCGACTAGCGGGGTCGCCACGGGCTGAAGGGAGTCAACAGATAAACCCATCCGAACAAAGGCGTCGTAAGTAAGGATGTCAGCTGAGCTGCCACTATCAACTAATATCCTTTTTACAGGGTGTTTGGCGATCGTCATAGCGACGACTACGCCTTCATTGTTTACATTTTCCATTACAGCAGTCTCCCCCTGGGGCATTACATTATTTGGAGCATCCTCCCCTCTCGGCCGCTTGGACGCAGAGGCTGACCCCCAGGACACCATCCCGACAGTCCGCTCCGTGGGAGTGTTGTCGACGGCGGCTTAAGCTGGTGGAGGCCCCATGATGGCCGGCAGCGGCTGTGGTGTCTTCTGGACGTACTTGCCGAGGTAGCCCCGTTGGATGAGCTCCTCGATGGCCCGTTTCAAGCTGTAGCAGCTGTCGATGTCGTGGCCGTAGTCCCGATGGAATCGACAGTAGCGGCTTCTGTCGCGGGATACACCCTTCTTTATGGGGGGAGGACGTTGAAAGTAGGGCTCGCCCTCGATCTCCATCAGGATGTGGGATCGAGGGGCAAGGAGAGGAGTGAGCTTACCCTCGTTGGGGACAGGGCTTCGGCGCCTGTTGTCGGACCGGCGAGGTGGGTCAGATCGGCGATGTCGAGGAGGTCCGCTCGGCTCAGGGCGAGCGGATTTGTGGCTGGAGCCCTTCGAAGACTCCCGGCGAGTGAGGTCGGCTTCATCTGCCCGGATGTACTTCTGGGCCCGGAGGAGGAGGTCGGAGTAAGAGCTTGGGGGCTTCTTATCCAGGGAGAAGGTGAAGCGGGACGGAAGGAGTCCCCGCTTCAGCGCCAGGGTGGCCACCGCATCATCGAGATGGTAGACCTCGAGGGCGGCGGTTTTGAATCGGGACACAAAGTCCCGCAAGGACTCTCCTTCCTTCTGGCGGACGGAGAAGAGGCTGTCCACCACCCTTGGGATCCGGCGGCAGGCATCAAAGTGGGCCAGAAATACCCTCTCCAGCTTCCAAAAGGAGTCTATGCTGTGGGGGGACAGGCGTGAATGCCACGCACGGGCGGCCTTCCCCAGGGTTGCAGGGAAGGCCTTGCAGAGAAGGGCGTCTGAGGCGCCCTGGACTTGCATTATGGCCTTGTAGCTCTCGAGGTGATCGAGGGGGTCGGTCGTACCGTCGTACGGGTCCACCTGGGGGAAGCGGAACCTAGAGGGAACCGGTTCCTCCAGTATGCGGCGGGTGTAAGGAGAACGAGTGTCAAACTCTTCCTCCGGCTGGTGGTTGATCTTCCTGGCGAGCTCGTCGAGGCACCGGTTGTACTCATCCAGGCGTTCCTCTGCCTGGCGGTTGATCGTCGGAGCCCTCCAGGATGGCTCGGAGGAAGAAGAAGAAAAGGAAGCAGAAAATGGAGACGGAAGTCGGGACTTCCGCCTGGGTTCCTCGTGATGATGTGGCTTGGGAGGAAGCTCGCTGGGGCCGTGGCCAGGGGACCGTGGCCGCTTGGAGGGCTCGCGGCGAGGCTTCCTGGGGGAAGCCTGACGTCGGCCGGTCCCTCGACGGGGGGAGCCTCCCCTCGCCGACTGCTGGCTGGCGGGGGGAGCAGTCTGGTGCTGGGTGGCCACGGACTGCTGCTGCTGGAGTCCATGGACCATGGCAGTAAGATTCTAAACTTGCTGGGAGAGGGTTGCCAGCCGCTCCGCTGTTTGGAGGGCGGCGTCCGGCGGCGGGCCAGCAACCGAAGGGCTGGTAGCAGGGGGATTGGCCTCCTGCTGTCTAGTTGGCGGGGGGAGCCCCACTGGGCAGCTGACGGAGGCGTCCTGGGCTCGTGTCACCACCATGGCTTCTAGGAGAAGAGAGGGGATGGAAGGTGTAGCTCAGGGAAGACGCTCGCTATTTTTTCTTATGCACCACCGCACCCCCTTCCTGGCGCGCCAATCTGATGGCGCTCGATCACCCCTCCTGGACGTCGGGAACGAGGCTCTTCTTCCTCACCGGGTTGCCTGCAAAGAAGTCCCAAGACCGGAGAGGGTTCTCCGATGGGACCCTCCGATGCCCAAGTTAGTGACAGAGGTCATAGTCGAGAAGGAGCTCGAGAGAGCTCTTGAGGAGGGAGAGGTCTCAGAAGGATCGGGTAGTTCCTTTGAGAGTTAGGGCATCGAGTGCATGAAATGTGCGTTACCTGGTTTTCGACGTAATTTACCCTTTTATAGGGGTTGACGCTGGCACCATCACGTGGGTTTTCGTGAAGTCAGAAGGTCTGCTGAGCCGTTGTATGAATCTGGGCTAGTTGGTGGGTTACGTCCCATCAGCAGCTGGGCTGTTGGGCGGCGCACGTCGCGCGTCTGACGTTGTCAGGTGGCGCGCGTCAGAGAGGCGGTTTTTTGAACCGCTGGGACTGATCTGGCGGGAACCGGGGGGTCCCGTCTTGTCAGGGCCGAGCTGGGTCGACCTGAGATGGCGGGGCCCATCCAGCCGGCAAGGCAGTGCCGGGGCGGGGCCGAATCGGCGGACTTCGAGACGATGGGGCCGAGTCGAGCCGGTCGGGGATGGCCTTGGCCGACTCGGCGGGGCCGGAGACGCCGGGGCCGAGTCAGGCTGGCCGGGGATGGCCTTGGCCGACTCGGGGGACAGGGGACGCCGGGGCCGAGTCGGGCCGGTCGGGGACGGCCTTGGCCGACTCGGCGGGACAGGGGACACCGGGGCCGAGTCGGGCCGGCCAGGGATGGCCTTGGCCGACTCGGCGGGACTGGAGACGACGGGGCCGAGTCGGGCCGACCGGGACGGCCTTAGCCGACTCGGCGGGACAGGGGACGCCGGGGCCGAGTCGGGGCCGACTTGCTTGGAGAAGCCGGGCCGGCTGGGAATGTGCCGGGGCCGGCTAGCTTGGACACGCCGTGGCCGGCTGGGAATGTGCCGGGGCCGCTTGGATTGGAGACGCCGGGGCCGGCTGGGAATGTGCCGGGGCCGCCTGGCTTGGAGACGCCGGGGCCGGCTAGGAATGCGCCGGGGCCGGCTAGCTTGGACACGCCGTGGCCGGCTGGGAATGTGTCGGGGCCGCCTGGCTTGGAGACGCAGGGGCCGGCCGGGAATGTGCCGGGGCCGCCTGGCTTGGAGATTCCGGGGCAGCTGGGAATGTGTCGGGGCCGCCGGCTTGGAGACGCAGGGGCCGGCCGGGAATGTGCCGGGGCCGCCCGGCTTGGAGAGGCCGGGGCCGGCTGGGAATGTGCCAGGGCCGCCCGGCTTGGAGACGCAGGGGCCGGCTGGGAATGTGCCGGGGCCGCCCGGCTTGAAAGGTCGGGGCCGGCTGGGAATGTGCCGGGACCGCCTGGCTTTGAGACGCCGGGGCCCATCATTAATAATTCAATGAAAATAACTATCGATCAAGAAGACATAGAATAGCAGCATCAAAAAGTTTCTCTTTCTAAAAAATATCACTATCGACATCAGGTGTGAAGTTCCCTCCAAAGCGCAAACAGCGCGTTGCAGACGATAAAGAACGAAGGGCTTACTCCTCTCCTGACTCTGTTTGGTGATGTTGGTTAAGGCCAACATGGTTGGCTCGCACTGGATGGACTCGGTGGATTATAAGCCGTGCAGCCCACCGAATCCTCACACATGAAAGACTTGGTTCCGTCAACGGCTGCGTTATCCTTGGCCTCGCCTCCCGTCTACCATCGTTGCTCGCTTGGTTGGAAAAACTAGTGAAGCATCTATCATTTGCTGGTGTTTATGACGATATCTGGATTACGTCCCATTTTCCTGGCGATATTTACCTTGGCTTGCTACGTCGGTGGGAGGCATGTAAGGTTCAACCATCTCCTTGAATAATTCATTTTTATTGCAAGTATTTATTTTTAACATATGATACAAATTTTACTGGGCGACGCCTCCCTTGTTAAGCACCCCCCTTGATTCCCGTCCTGTTTTCGTAGCCTATTTTGGAAACCATGTACGAGGAACGGCTGAACGGTACAGCGTACGTGTGGTTGCTAAGCTCAAGGTCAGATATTCAAGTCTTTCATGTAATATTTATTATTTATCAAATAAAATTATTTTGATGTTACAGCGAGGTGTAACAAAATGCCAGTGAGTGATCTAGGTCCCATGAGAGATACAGCCAGCCGGAGCAGGTGACAATAAAAAACAAACCTTTCGACTTCTCTGAAAAAAAAAAAAAAAAAATAGAAACCTTAATAGAGCTTATAGGCACCAAAGAGGGAGGGAGAGTGAAAGGGAGGTGCCAGCGTATAAAAAAAAAAACAAATAAAAACACAAAATCCACCAAGCAAGAGACAGTGGATGACTTACCCACTTTAAAACGTGGAGAGAAAAGAGAAGATGCAGAGGGAAACAGAGACAAGAGAGAGGATGATACTATCGCACCGATTTCAATAAATATATATTGTTACTATTGACTTCCGAGTGCCAATGGATGAAGATGGGATTCAGTCCTTCGCACGGGCAACGACTTCGTATGATACGAATAGATTTTGTTTAATAGACAAATGAATCAACTTATATGTCTTAATATTTAGATCGATTAATACAAATAAATCTGTTTAATGGACAGATGAATCATTTTGTATGTTTTAATATTTGAACTGATTGATACGAAAAGATTCTGTTTAATGGATAGATGAATTGGCTTGTATGTCTTAATATTTGAAACCATTGGTATTGTTGCTGTTGAAATCTATCCTTCAACTCAGGCACGATTAAGTTTCAGTGTAGGCTCCCTCCTGGATGGATCTGCAAAAAAGTCCTCGCGCGAGAGGCATTGGGGGTGGCCCTCTGCGGAAGACCCTCCGATGCTCAAATCAGCGAAGATCAACAATGAACAAATATGGAGAGAAGGCTCCTACTGAAGAGTCTCTTTAAGGTGACCTTTCGAGAGCTCTGAGCAGAGCGTTAATGGCGGAAAGAATGGTGAGCAGAGGTAGATGGAGAGTGGGCGAATATGCTAGTGCGCGTGTACCTCAGAGGTCGGAGGACGGTTGTATTTATAGAGGATCACCTGATTCCTTGGAGACATTGTGGGTCCGAAAGCTGTTAGGATTCGAATCAAGTTTGTTATGAGGTCAGTAAGATTCGCATCTTGTCAGTTAGAGGATCGACGGCCGGGAGAGCTGGTTGATGTCCTGAGATTCGGCGACTGTATAGGTTTCAGGGCTCTAGGCCACTCTCGTGGGTCCTAGGCCACTCTTGGGTGTGATTTCTATTTGGAATCTTACGAATTTAAATTGGATTCCGCAGAGGTGCTCGAGCGCCCGGGTCTGGTCGGGGCATAAGGATAGCTCGGACTGGGACCGAGGTATAAGGATAGCCCGGACTGGGACCGAGGCATAAGGATAGCTCTAGAATAGGATCGAGGCATAAGGATAGCTCGGACTAGGACCGAGGCATAAGGATAACTCGGACTAGGACCGAGGCATAGTGGTTGGTCCACTTCTTGCGGGCGCCGCGCAGCTAGTGGGAGTCAGGACTAATCCTAACCCCTTGCACGGTTATCAATGCAATGGCGATTTTACCCCTCAACACATGTCCCCCACTCCCAAGTCCGAAGTGTAAATTCGGATGTAGGGAGTAGAATTCTGGAATAATCTTATCCAGAGGATGCGTAAAGGCGGGCAATGATAATCTCGTGAATGACAGGCCGCTGTTTCGTCATTATTTTTTTGCCATACCTCGAGGAGAAAATGCCTCGTTTCTAGTAAGCCGCGATTTGGGGAGCTCCACGTGGCGGGACTCCTTTATTTCAGGCGCCCATGTCGGAGGTTTTAGCGCTTTGGGATTAACCAGTGGTCCCACGGGACTTGTCTGGTTTTTCTCGATTTCTGGGGTCGGATGTGAAGACCTCGTTATCGACCAGAGTTGCTCAGCCGATCTTTCAACTTCTGGGGTCAGATGTGAAGACATCGTTATCGACCGAAGTTGCTCAGCCGAGTTTTATCTTATTCGTATTTGTTTTTATCTCTCATGCTATGATGCACTTGTAATGTCTCTTGGGAGAAAGTTTCTACTCTCTCTCTTCTTCAATGTCTGTGTTCTTTTTCTGATGTGATTGTGTTGAGAGTTGCTACTCTCTTTTTATGTTTTTTAGACCGTAATACAGTCTATGGACCCAGCGGCATTTTTGCTGGTTTATTTTCGTTAGCATGTCCTTCAGTCCATTGTGGAGGAAATGTAGATCTCTGTTTAGGTCAGAGGGAAGCCTGGGCAGCCCTCTTGCTGAAGTAAAATAAGGCACTTTAGTTGCGCTAGAGTGTCCGAGAAATTATCCGGCTGGGATAAAGCTTTAGTGCTGTATCACTCGAATTGGCCGAGGCTTCTAAAATGTATCACTCGGTCTCAGCCGAGGCTTCGTAGATTATCTAGAGACATATCACTCGGTCGCTTCAGAAACATACCACTCGGTCTTGGCCGAGGCTTTGGAAATATATCACTCGGTCTTTGGCCGAGGCTGCAGAAATATATCACTAGGTCTTTGGCCGAGGCTTTAGAAATATATCACTCGGCTGTAGCCGAGGCTCTGAAAATTTATTACTCGGTTGTTGCCGAGGCTCTTGAAATTTATTACTCGGTTGTTACCGACGCTTTGGAAATTTATTATTCGGTTGTTGCCGAGGCTCTTGAAATTTATTACTCGGTTGTTGCCGAGCCTTCAGAAATATATTACTCGATTGTTGCCGAGTCTTCAGGAAATTTATTACTCGGTTGTTACCGAACCTTCAGAAATATATTTTACTTGGCGCTGCCAAGGTACGGAGATCGTTACTCGGTTGTAGCCGAGCCTTCAAGAGATTATATTTTACTTGGCGCTGCCAAGGTAAGGAGAATGTTACTCGGTTGTAGTCGAGCCTTCAAGAGATTATATTTTACTTGGAGCTGCCAAGGTACGAAGATTGCTCGGCCCGGCCGAGGATTTAAAAGATTATATTTTACTTGGCGCTGCCAAGGTACGGAGATCGTTGTAGCCGAGCCTTCAAGATTATATTTTACTTGGCGCTGCCAAGGTACGGAGATCGTTAAGCCGAGCCTTCAAGATTATATTTACTTGGCGCTGCCAAGGTATAGAGATCATTACTCGGTTGTAGCCAAGCCTTCAAGAGATTATATTTTACTTGGCGCTGCCAAGGTACGGAGATCGTTACTCGGTTGTAGCCGAGCCTTCAAGAGATTATATTTTACTTGGCGCTGCCAAGGTACGAAGATCGCTCAGCCTGACCGAGGATTTAAAAGATTATATTTTACTTGGCGCTGCCAAGGTATGGAGATCGTTACTCGATTATAGCCGAGCCTTCAAGAGATTATATTTTACTTGGCGCTGCCAAGGTACGGAGATCGCTCGGCCCGGCCGAGGATTTATATGACCTGCTTCTCATTGTAGCTTTCAAGGAGAGTTATAAGAATTTTGCAGGCCTTCAAATGCTAAATTTAATTCAACGAACAAGAATGAGTTTAGTAAGGGCATACTTTTACTGATGATATGTACGGAGGTTATCCGAGTTCCACGTCCGAGGAATGGACTTTCCACTCAATTCTTGGAGTTTATAGGTGCCGGATCTGACCACTTCCTTCACTTGAGAGGGGCCTTCCCAGCTCGGAGACAGCTTTCCTTGTTCCAGTGGTTTGGAGATGGATGCTTTTCGAAGGACAAGATCACTGGACGAGAAAGATTTCCTTTGACTTTGGGGGCATGATAGCACCCACGGAGAGGGGAGTCCTATCTCCATGGGGATGACAGCTTCTACGCCGAAGGCCATCCGAAACGGGGTCTCGCCTATGGGAACTCTCTGGGTGGTGCGGTAGGCCCATAGGATGTGGTGAACTTCGTCCACTCATAAGTTTCGGGTATCCCGATCGAACCTCCTAGGCGGGCTCCGGGTGCGGTTCCTCGGTGGCGGCGAAGGAATTCTTTGGCGACGATGTGGGCTCAACTGACGGACAGATCGGTATTTGTTCGAGCCCTTGGACTCCTTCTTCCTTGTTAGCTCGGCGCGGGCAGTCCTCCGCGATTCCTCGACTCTGGCATACTTGTCTGCCAGGAAAATCATATCGGAGAGGTTCGGAGGGTAACTGACCTCCAACGCTAGGTAAAAGTCACTCTCCTTTAACACTCCGCTTGCTAGGGCAGACATGGCCACCTCATGGTTAAGGTGATCCACTTCCAGCATGGCCGTATTGAAATGGCCGAGATAGTTCTTCAAGGACTCCCCCTCTCTCTGCTTAACCTCAGAGAGGGAGTCAGATCTCCGCTGGTGACGATGGCTGCTGACGAACTGGCTGATGAAGAGGCGGCTCAGCTCGTCAAATGAACCAACGGAACCTGGTTTTAAGGCATTAAACCAGGTTCGAGCGGACCTCCTGAGGGTGGAAGGGAAGGTGCGGCAGAGGATCGCGTCTGATGCTCCATGGAACATCATGATCGATCGAAAGCTACTGAGGTGGTCATCGGGATCGGAGGATCCATGATAAGACTCGATGGCGGGCAGCTTGACATGGGAGGAATCACTTCCTCCATGATCTCTTTGGAAAAGGGAATGTCCTACTCCGTCTTATGCTGAAGCGGATGGGCATGCTTGGCGGCATCCAACTCCTGACGCATCTTCCAGAGTTGTAGGCGGATCTCCTCCTCAGGCATAGCATGAGGGGTTATGCGAGGAGAATACTAAGACGGTGTTGAGTCGTGACGAGAGAACACCGGAGAGAGGAATCGGGCCCACCGAGATCTGAGAAGATCCTTGCCACAGACCCCTTGGGGGACTGGCTCAGCTCCCTTAGGGCGATGAGGGTGGTCTGCAACCCCATGCGGGCCGAAAGAAGAGATCGCTGGATGAACAGGGGCCGCGTTCTTCTTAGGAAGGTGCGGAGTAGGTGCATGTAGACGGGGAGCTTTAAAGCACCCCTGGATCAGATGGGCCAGAGCTTGGACCTGCTGGACCAGTGAGGCAAACTGGTCCTGGGTCACTGGGGCTGCCGATGGAGATGGAGTCTCAACTGGTGGTGGTGGCGGTGCTACACTGCTCACCGGATCAGGTCTTTGGGAGGCGACCTGGTCCTGGGCTTCAGAAGTAGTCTTTCTTCGATTGGCCATGGGAGAGGTTCTCTTCAAGATCAAGACCCTTATCTTCTGGGTCACAAGTTTATGGGACTTGAGGGCCCTTCCTCTAGCGCCATTTTGTTGATGCTGAAATCTATCCTCTGACTCAGGCGCGATCGAACTTCAGCGTGGGCTCCCTCCTGGGTGGACCTGTAAAAAAGTCCTTGTGCGAGAGGCGTTGGGGGTGGCCCTCTGCGGAAGACCCTTCGACGCTCAAGTTAGCGGAGATCAACAACGAACAAATATGGGGAGAAGGCTCCCGCTGAAGAGTCTCTCCAGGGTGGCCTTTCGAGAGCTCTGAGTCGAGCATTAATGGTGGAAAGAAGGGTGAGCAGACGTAGATGGAGAGTGGGCGAATATGCCAGTGCACGCGTACCTCAGAGGTCGGAAGACGGTTGTATTTATAGAGGATCACATGATTCCTTGGAGGCATTGTGGGTCCGAAAGCTGTTACGATTCGAATCAAGTTTGTTATGAGGTCAGTAAGATTCGCATCTTGTTAGTTAGAGGATCAACGGCCGGAAGAGCTGGTTGATGTCCTGAGATTCGGCGACTGTATAGGCTCCAGGGTTCTAGGCCACTCTCGTGGGTCCTAGGCCACTCTCGGGTGTGATTTCTATTTGGAATCTTATGAATTTAAACTGGATTCCACAGAGGTGCTCGAGCGCCCGAGTTTGACCGAGGCATAAGGATAGCTCGGACTAGGACCGAGGTATAAGGATAGCTTGGACTGGGATCGAGGCATAAGGATAGCTCAGACTAGGACCGAGGCATAAGGATAGCTCGGACTGGGACCGAGGCATAAGGATAGCTCAGACTAGGACCAAGGCAAAGTGGTTGGTCCACTTCTTGCGGGCGCCGCGCAGCAGTGGGAGTCAAGACTAATCCTAACCCCTTGCACGATTATCAACGCAATGGCGATTTTACTCCTCAACAGGTATGAATAGATTTTGTTTAATGGATAGATAGATTGGTCTATATGTTTTAATATTTGGACCGATTGATATGAATAGATTTTGTTTGATGAATAGATGGATCTTATCTACCTAAAAGTTTTGAGCATTTCGACGGACATCAATGTTTACGATTGGATCAGCTCATTCATATAATTTAGGTTAAATTTAAATATAAAATAAATATAACTTATCTGTTATTTGAAATATATAAAGATTAGTTTTAAAACATCCATAAAAACTTTTGCGAAAGAGATCTACATATAGATATGCTCTCATCTACCCTATGAAACGTATAAGAGATGCATGCTCTTCGAAAAAAAAATCTCTTCATATAATAAAAAATTTGCACTATTTATTTAAAAATTTATAATATTTACTTTTAGTTCTCGAGCTATGTTTACCATGCATATGCATGCTTATTAAAGCCTATGCTTTATATCTATGCACTTATCAAAGCCTATGCTTATGACATCTATAATCTTGATTGGTCTACCAGTTTAGATTGGCTTGGATAGATGCAGAGATTTGTTAATTGCATTTATGTGAAATAACCATATTCTGTCATAAACAACTTGTTAATGGCAATTATTGGAAATAGCCATATTACAATATAAACATATATATAGACACCATCTTCTAGATTAATGATATATAAATATTAAATTCTAATTTTAAAACCTATATTTTTTATTAAATTATCTATTTTATACAAAATCTATCTTGGTATCTATGCATATGTACGTATGTTTGCACATGTTTACAAAGATCATTAGAACAGCTTTTCATCCCACAATATATATATATATCCTATTAGTGTACAGAAAGATATGGGTTTTTGAAATCTCACGTACAATAATGCCAAAAAAAGGATGATGCAAATGCGTGCGACGTTATCACAGCTCATGTTGCTGGGCTGTTAGTCGGGTAAGCCTGCACGCTGTATTGGGTCAAGCTCGATTTAGGCCCTTCATGCCCAAAGCTTGGCTCGCAAAACGTAGGCATGCTGATTTCAGCCTGTTCCTAGCTAGGCTACGCATTGAAAAATGACCCATTATGCCTGGGCTATCAGATTTTAAGGCCGGCTCGTGTCTGCATAGGTTGCACAGCGAGCCTAGGCCACCTAGAGAGAGAGAGGGGGATATTTCACTGTTGTTCTGATTCTCCAAACTAAAAGTATGTTGGCTCATGTCATGTGGTGTATAAAAGGACCATGGCTAACCCAAGGCCCTGGCAATCCAGATTAAAGAAGCTCTTGGCTCTTTTTTGCACCTGAGCTATTCTTGTGCATAGCATCTCAGCATGATTCTTACATTACTGATAATCTTAATAACACTTACATGGTGTGGTGCGTGTGTGCGTATGTTATTTTATTTATTATTTCTTGTTGACGAAGGAACTAGCATGATACTTGATTATAAGCATGATATATTTAATTTCTTTGCTGATTAGATGTGGAATAGTATACAATGGTCAATCCTGATTATGATAGCAAATATACAATGTATTATGATTTATTGATTATAGGCTTTATCCGAACCATAACATGTGTTAGGATATCATCATTATGAATAAAAAATCTAATGAGTTACTTCAGAAAGGTGTGAAAATCCAAATGATAAAATATGTAAAATTCTATTTGAATCTTTGACTAATATGTGGGAAATAATGAAGACTGATTTGAAACAAGATTCATAACCATTGTGAGAGTACTTTATTTGGCGAGCATTGTGTTTTGATTAGAGTTCAATGATCCTCTACATTTTATTTAGCAACAAGCAGTAGAGTTCGACGATCCTATGCACTGAATTGTATTCAAATCTTTGGGGTGCAAGGTAGAAAAGCTTTGATGCTAATCAATAGGATTTTATAGCCGATGGAGTTTGCACTATCACTGTGCTCGAATCTTTGGGGTCCATAATAGAAAAGCTTTGACGTTAATCAATAGAATTTTATAGTCGATAGTTCAATAGATTTCATAGTTCATCTTTTCTTTTTCTAGTTTCGAAAGATTGTTCATAAATGTAAAAATGATTAAATTATTTGATGAACCTAGTCTTGTATATATTTATACTTCATATTCCATTCTATAATGAATTAAATTTGTGTACATAAATGTTGTTTCTCAAATTGAATTTATTACTTATGTGTGTATATATGTATCTGTGTATGTATACAATGTATGTATGAAATGTTTATGCATTTGTCATGCTATTTTATATTTGATATCTATTAGTGCTTTGTATCTATTAGGAGCCATTAAGACTTAAATTAGCATGAATTTAACCAAGTAAATGATGATATGATATTTATTGCATCAGAGATGATTATGAGCCTAATGAACCTCTAATCCCGAGCAATTAAAATTTGTAATAAATAATGAAACATGCTAAAAATAAAATGCCAGTATTAATACTATGCTATTATGCCTAATGTGCAGTCATAAAGAGAAATAAGAGGGGACAAATTAGACGGAGATAATTTTGATATTTGGCCTTGAAAAGTTTCTTGAAAAACAAAAGGTTTTTAGGTTCTTGGAATACCCGAAACTTTTCCAAACCCTCAATTAAAACACTTCGATTTTGTTTCCTACTAAAATAAAATTAATGAGACCTACCATAACATATTTTATTTTTTTCAAAATACTAATCAAATTAAAACATATTCTCTCTCCAACCCTCAATCAATTGCTTTGACTTCACACAATAAAATATTTTATATGTTTTTAAAATACCCATCGAAGTAAAACAATATTTTCTCTCGAATCTCCCAAATCCTAAATCCAAATGCTTTAACTTCTTCTGCTGAATAAATATTATATATTTATCAAAATATTTATCAAACTAAAATAATACTTATCAAAACAACTTCATTTGGTCATTTTCTTATTTCTATTAGATTGTCCATCTTTGTTATATTATCAATCATTTGTTTCTTATACATTTTTTACTTTAATGTTATATATATTTTTTAGCATAAGAAGTGGTTTCAAAATTATTATTTTCTTACATTAAAGGTAACATAGTAAAAATATTATAAGAATTTGATTTCCACCTGATTGAAATTTAGTTCCGCAGTCTCATAATTTATTCTAGGCAAGGGGATTAAAATTCTAGTTTTAATAAAAAATCATTAAAATTATGAAACGTAAATTATTTTCTATTTATTTTTGGAAAAAAGTAAAAAAAATAATATAACGTAGGAAGTAAAAAAAAGTTATAAACGCTAAATAAACACGCCAAATAATACTTTTATCTTAAGTTAGGTGCATCCAACGGAGATGTTTAACGCCGACCATTCTAAGCCGGCACACGACTACACATAAACAAGGGACATACAGACCACACAAAGATATCCACACGGATGCACCAGATCAACGGCTCGTAATTCACTTTCCACCGCGGAAGCGGAGCACGAGATGGAGGGTGGACTATTTCTGGATATTGTAATCGGCGAGGGTCCTCCCGTCCTCGAGCTGCTTCCCGGCGAAGATGAACACCTGATGGTCGGGCGGAATTTCCACCTCATACTCGATCTTCGCCTTCAAGTTATCAATGGTATCCGAGCTTTCCACCTCGAAGGTGATCGTCTTTCCTTTGATGGTCTTCACAAAGATCTGCATCCCTCCGCCGAGTCGGAGGAACAGGTAGAGGGTGGACTCGTTTTGGATGTTATAGTCGGCGAGTGTGCGGCCGTCCTCGAGTTGCTTTCCGGCGAAGATCAGGCGCTGCTGGTCCGGAGGAATGCCCTCCTTGTCCTGGATCTTGGCCTTGACGTTGCCGATCGTTTCGGAGGACTCGACCTCCAGTGTGATGTTCTTGACGAAGATCGGCATCTGTTACAAGGGGGAGGGGAAAAAATTAAAAAAAAAAATTATCAGAGTTGGTTCTAACAACCACATAGAAGAAAAGAATGCATCGATGGATATCGATAGAGAAGATAAGGATCAAGTGAAGAACGAAGGATAGAAAGAGATCAAATCAAACAACCGGAAAATTCACGAGAGAAATTACGACAGCACAGAAGCATATATATATATATCACATAATCAAAACCTTTTTCTAAAAAACACAAAAAAAAAAAAAAACCTTAGAATATTGCGGCAACGCATATATTATCGAAGACCTGAAAGGAAATAAGATTGGCTCATAGTTCTATCAGATCAGAGCCAAGATAAAAACTCTTCAATCAAGATAAAGCTCTTCCAATAAAAAATACAAGAAGAAAATATGCTAAAAGGATATAAACCACGGAAAAAAGCTTCAATTATAATAGAAAGGATGGAGAGAAAAGGATAATATATAAACCCTGAGAGATTGGCCTGGGCACTCTTGAAGAGCCGAGATAACTGGGTGGAAAAGAAAGTACCCGAGGGGTCGTATTTATAGCTGGCATTGCCGACTCAGTTCGACGAACGCTGACAGGACGATTGCGAAGGCGTGATCTGAGCCGTGAAGAGTGAAGACGTGACCTGTACGGAATAAGTTCAATTTTTTTCTGTGCCAGCCGCGGGTAAGGCCAATTGCAGTCGAGCTGAGCTGTTTTTCCCTCTTTCCGAGACGTAAGGCCAGATATTGACTGCGGGTGGGTTGCCGATAATGGCGAACAATGTCATGGTATGCATACTCTGATAATATCGTCGATGAAAAGAGTTCTAGTTTCGAGTCATCATAGATCCCTAACTGAAACCAAAAGAATATCGATGATCATCCAGAAACCATGCAGCATGCAAAGTTATGTAGTCACTAAATCTCCTCAAGTTACATACACAAACTGAAATGGCTTCATGCAGCAAAAGATGATAATATATTTCAACCACCTTCCAACGTTGATATACAAGCCAGGCCTTCGTGTTTAGCCCCTAGAAACCGCACATTGAAATGACTTAACTAGAGCACAAAACACGAGGAGATGAAATATATTCCTAAAATCACTGGCTCAAATTAAGAGATGATATATAAGCGAGAAAAACTACATCCTGTGGAAGGCAAGTGCTTAAAAAACCAGAGCTAACATTCTAAGCAGCAGTAAGTTCACTCTCCCCGGTACCTGAGGAAATTGCAACAACATTGATAGAACCAGTTAGAAAGATTGAAATCCCCAATTCATGAATATAGAGGGGCAAATCATATGAATCCATGTTCTTATTCTCTAGCAATTTAACAGAGTATTGACAAAGATGGCTTTTGTAGCCCATACTAGCCATCAATATAAAGTAATTGACATCTCCCTTTCTTGCACACCAAAATAAAATTCAAAAAAATACTGAGGGAGCTGCTACATACACCACAAAAATTACTCTCTACACCTTAAAATCTTAAAATTTTTCAAATTACTCCTCACAGCCACGAGATCTCTCTACACCCCTCAAGAACGCTGCTACCTACGGATTGCCTGCATCTTATTTAATACGTTATAAAGCTTTGCGCCCATTTTTATACGTTATAAATCTCCCTTCCAAAGTTTCGCTTCGTCTTCTTTTGTAGCTTCTTTTAATACGTTATAAAGCTTTGCGCCCATTTTTATTATGACATTGGCATCCTCTCCTTTATCCTCCGCTTCCTTTCCAAGATCCACCATTTTATCGTATCTCTTTCCCATGGAGTCGCACCCTTGTAGAATATCACGTGCTTTAAGGATTGTTTCCTCGAAGATGGAGTCAGTAGCAAGGCTGTGATCAGGCAATAAATCTGGGCAGAAAACCACTAGATAAGCACAGTATTTGGACAAGCTAGCAGCAACGTTATATCGAGATCGCAGATCTCCATCAAGTTGATTTTTTTTTGGCCGGATGCAGCGGTTATTCGTAGATAGAAGAGAAGAATGGAAGATCTTTTTGCAACTTTTGAAGCAAGAAATCCTCTTGAACTGTATGTCAACATCATACTGTTTAGAGAGCTCATTTTCACATATACTGGTGGCGATATGCCAGACCAGAATGGTGTGAGCGCGTCTTGCCTCTAAATGCCGAGGATAACTGTTCGCCATCACATTCTGCTGCAGCGAGAACGCGCCATTCGAACTTTGTGCCTCGCGTGGCGGTCAGATTAGGAGCCCAAAAGGAGTCCATTATGCTCCTCAGTCCCCATCTCCAGTCCATTATGCTCCTCATTAATTAGTCGATGGTATAATTGATGCTCTGCTGAAGGGTGAGTAAGAGAACAGCCCTACGTCGAACAACTCGTTCTTGAGATTTGTCTCGAAATTGGTAACCTGCATCAATCCAATGGTGTAGGTAACCATGGAGCTGGATGCTGCGTCAAGTATCAAGATGATGTACTTGACATGTGAGCTACAGGATCGACGCCTGTATCTGTATCTGTATGTGTACAGCTGTTACCATCACCAAGAATTCGATCCGGGCTAACTTAAAATCATCAGACTTCTCCATGTAGAAAAGGATTTGATCCAATCCCATACTTCTCTTTAATTGGCCCCCATTTCCAAACGATTCCATTACTATGTTCAGGAGTTAGAACACTGAGCTCCCCCTCTTATAAAACCACCGAACTTCAAACATTCTAGAAAAACTATTTTTTAATTTTCTCATCATAAATCGCAGCGGTCCATTTGTATTTATATCTTTATTATATTTAATGATGTATAAGTTTTAAATCATAGATTTTTTTAAAGAAAAAAAAATACTTTTTTGACTAGCATTTTTGTATGAGATTTTTGAAAGTCACCGATGTATTTGCATTAAAGACACTACAACACAGGCCTACTTGGATCGATCACTAGTTAATTATAGTATATATAATTTAATTTAACTTAATTTATATTTTTAATGAAGTTAGAATAAGAAAGTATTTAATTTTACACCGATTTAAGAAGCAGGAGAGAATTTATGCTAAACCTTCATCAGAAAAGCATGCTAAACCATCATTTTTTTTTTTTTTGAAAACAACGAGCGATCACACTAGTCGAGCGCGAGTCAGTCCAGATAGATCAGAATACAAAATTTGCTGCAAAGGAGCAGGACAGGGGTCACCCGGAGATAAAATCCAAGGACCAGAAAGCAGAGCCACAGAAGCAGCAACCCAATCCGCTGCCGAGTTGGCTTCGCGAAATATGTGCCTAGTCTGGACGCATTTAATCTCCCGCAGAATTGCCCAAATATCCAACAAAATAGAATTAGAAAAAATAGGAGGGCAATTCTGCATCTGAATCCAAGAAATAACCGACATGGAGTCGCCCTCAATGCAAAGCCTCTGAGCATGAAGAACCCGAGCAGCATAAGAAATACCCGCCCAAGCCGCTTGAAGCTCAGTCATGGGGACAGAGGAGTCAAGAGTACCAAAACCTCCCGCCGCCAAAAGGTCACCATGAGGACCTCTGATAATAAACGCGGAACCTGCACTTCTACCACGGACACTCCCGTCAAAATTGACTTTGATAAACCCTGGAGGGGGGGCTCCCATGAGATAAAAACCGTATGCCGGTTCGCTGCCGAAGCAGCAGGGGATCCCCAGTGGCCAGAGATATCAAAAACCAATACGAGCACAGTCCGCCGCCAATAATCTGATCTTCCTAGCAATTTTGTAAAGAGAATAGTGTCATCATAGAAATAAGCTGATTTCTAGCTAGCCAAATCTGATAAGCTGTGACCGCCAGAGACCTTCTTATACTGAGGGCACCTCCGAAGGTCCAGAAGGAAAGAAGAAAGCAGGGAGCCCGAGCCATCATGTCTGAACGGATATCCCATCATAAGCCAGACCCGTCTAGCAGTGGGGCAGATGAAAATAACATGTTCAATAGATTCCTCCTCTAAGCTGCATAGCGGGCAAATCGACTGAATAGGAAGACCCCTCCGAGATAGGAGAGCACAGGTAGGAAGAGAGCCCCACATAAGCTTCCAGATAAATAACTGAACTCTAGGAATAGTAGGAAGCTTCCAAATCCATGCTGCGTCCTCTAGGCGTTGAGGCTGGGGTCTAAACATCATCATCAGATCCCTGGTCGGAGCCTTAGAGAGACAGGATCTCTGCCAGAGTCTAGCATCAGAAGATCGACCCGGAAGAAGAGGCATCGATAAATCCGCCGGGCAAGCTCAGCACCGAACAATCTGGTCACCGAGGGGATATGCCAAGCAGGAGGGTCTGAGGAGATCAAGTCCTTAACCCTTAAACTGGGAGGGGTTTCAATACTAATAAAAGAGGGCCACCGAGAGAGAGGAAGCTCAGAAATCCAGGTATCCTGAATAACATTAATCGAAGAACCATCTCCGATCATCCAGGAGATATTGTCCAAGATAGCCTGACCATAGCAACAGACCTCTTTCCAAAAAGAGGAACAACCCCGAGGAGCAGATATCTGCATGGCAGCCGACCATTCTCCATATCTAATACGCATCAGAGCTCCAGAGACAATGTGGCTCAAGAAGAAATCTTGAAGCATGTCTGGCAATAAGGGCTTTCCTTCTAACAATCAAAGACGGGATACCGAGACCACCCTCCCCGATAGGCATGCAGACCAAATCCCAGGATAAGAGGTGAATCCATGACCATCCTGACCAGAAGCCCATAGGAAATCACGGAAGCATCTCTTGATCCTTTTCAGGCAAGTAATCGGAATGGCTGTATTCGACAGGATATGCAGGGGAAGAGAGGAAAGAACTGATCGAATAATGGTAACCCTAGCAATCATCGAAAGACCAGTCACCTGCCATCTCTCAATGCGTAGGTGCACCCGTCTCTCGATCTCGGAGAAGTCAGAGCAACGGGGCATCTCCCCGTTATAGGGATCCCCAAATACATAATCTATCAGTCTGAGTGGAGATACCCGACAACCTGATGATGGCTTCTCTAGTGGATCTAGAGGTCTTCGGGCTAAAACAAATAGAAGACTTCAGAAAATTGACCTTCTGACCTGAAGCCTGGCAGTTAGTTCTGTATAATAGAATGAAAGGATGCCGCATTCTCAATAGAAGCATGGCCTAGGAGGGGATACAGTCATCAGCAAACAGGAGGTGGGAGACAAAGGGGCCCTCAGAACCAGCTATAACCGGGGCAATCCGTCTGTCCTGCTGAGCCTGACGCCATCGTTGCTCGCTCGGTGGGAAAAACCAGTGAAGCATCCATCATTAGTTGGTGTTTATGACGATATCTGGATAACGTCCCATTTTCATGTTTATGACGATATCTACCTTGGCTAGCTATGGGAGGCATGCAAGGCCCAACCGTCTCCTTCAATGGTTCTTTTTTTTATATAATTTCTATCGATGATTCAATTAGATGGGGGGAATGACAGGGACGTTCTACCGCGATCGTCGCTGGTGGGCTAAGGCATCGGAATTCGGAATCTCTATTGTCCCTATCTCATTAGAATTTTTTCGCGGGCAAATATTTCACTTCCATCTTGTCCCATGCCTTCCTCCTCCCGTCCTTTCTTAGAGCAAGATGAACAGTATATACATGGCAGCTACCATTTTATTTTTTTGCAAGTACTTATTTAATAAAAGAACGAAAGCAAAGGGACATATCACTTTATTAGCAGCAGCAGAAATAATAGCTCATCGGCCATCGAGGGCTATCAGAGTCCTCAATGCGTCCATACTCCTAAGCCGCGGTACCGAAAGAAGGAGGAAGAGCCCTTCGGTTACCTCTGTGTCCTTCTCTCAGAAGACCTCTCCCCAAAAGATACCTTCGGTCTTATATTTAAAGGAGAGCAACAGATAAGCTAGAGGTTTATCTTCCCAAGAGTCCCCAGATTTCGAAGAGTCTCAAAGTTACAAAGAGTCTTATAGGACTCTTGGGATTCCGAGTGGACGTATTAATTAGCACCTAGGCCAACAATCTCCCACTCGTCCACACATGAACATAATAACCTCCTCTCTCAACTTGCAGTGCGGTGGCGTGTGCGACCCGACGAAACTCACACACAGTGACATATAGCGGATAAACTGCATTAAGTTAATAAATAACTAACGCAGTGAACCGGAATATAATCCATCCCGTCTGTGTCCTAGATAATTCGATCACACCTGATCAAGCACTCTCAATCCCTCAAGAGATCTACCCTGAGCAGCACTTAAAAAACACAAAATCATAATGTTGGTATCCATAATTATATGCAACTCATACACATGATTGCTCGGGCAATGGATCACAAACATAAGGTGTGGTCGCGAATAATCTTCCTTGAACACTCATACCAGTCCATCATTGTCCAGTTGACTTCCTAGGATTGTCTCATGTGGCTGCATCAATTCGTGACCTGAAGGACAAGGCTAAGGAAGTCATACTATACCCCAACTTTATGATATAGGTTCAAGTCCAAGGACATTTCATAGTTGTAAGGCTCACACGGTAATGGAGAGGAAATATATCGCATTACCCCTTGCAGGGTCGACTTTAGCACATGCAACATAATACATGCTACGATGGAGCTCCCACTCAATGGGCCATGTCTAATCAAACATCGTACGAACACAAGTCCAGGCATCACAAAGTTGCCTGACTCGAGCACACACCAATGCTCCCAGTTCGGCTATAACAGGCTTAGTACGGATATGTGGACATATCACTATTGATACATAGCTCACGCATATTTATGCTCCGTACTCAACTCTCCTGAGTCTCATCTCAGTCCAAACTAAGGCGACTTTGATTATAATCTATTCTATTATAATTTATGTAGCACATTTTGCAACCCATGCAATCTGCAACTCATGCATTGCTACTCAAGCATCTATAATGGCTACTTTAGTCTCATCCTGCCCACTACAAAGTGTCAGGGTGATCACCTGTGTGAGTGGGCTGATCTAAGCCTATGACATTTATACACATATGTGCCTATAAATTGAACTCATCATAATAATGAAAATAAACATTTCATAAACTTTAACACATAGTCATTGATGTCCATACAATCCCTGTCTGATAAAAAATAGACACAAACTGCTACATAAGTCTGAACATAACATAGTCTGTCACACTCTATACAGACCTAGACCCCTCACATGAGCCTGGAACACATCCCTAGGAATAGGCTTCGTCAGAGGATCAACCAGCATCCTGCCAATGAAAATATGTCGTAGGATAACCTCTCCTTGCTTGACCATGTCTCTAATGAAGTGATATATGATGTCAATATGCTTGGTCCTTCCATGGTACTTAGGATCCTTAGCATATTGTAATGCTGCCATACTATCAGAACTGATCTGAATAGCCTCATATGGAGTAGCTGATATCTCAAGGTGCCTCAAGAACCTCCTCATCCACACAGCCTCCTGGACAGCAGCCGAACAAGCAATATATCGGCTTCCATGGTGGACAGGGCGGTACAGCTTTGTTTCTTACTGCACCAAGTGACAGCTCCACCTCCAAAGATAAACACATATCCTGTAGTGGATCTACGCTCATCCCTATCACCTGCCCAATCAGAGTCACAAAAACCCTTTAATCTCAAATTTCCACTCTGATAGCATAGGGTGAGATTGGCAGTACCACAAAGGTAACGAAAAATCCTTTTAACTGCAACCAATGAGCAAGTCCTAGATTACTTTGATATCGGCTAACCAAGCCGACTGCAAAGCAAATGTCAGGGCGAGTACACAACATAGCGTACATCAAGCTCCCTACTGCACTAGCATAGGGGATCCTGCTCATCTTTTCTCTCTCCTCATCAGAACTAGGGCACTGATCGATGCTTAAAGTACAACCCTTCTCTATTGGGGTATCAACGGGTTTAGAATAGTGCATTCAGAATTGTTCTAAGACTTTCTCAATATACGTTTCTTGTGACAAACCAAGAAACCTCTTAGCACGATTCCTTAGGATCCTCACTCCCAGCACAAAATTCGCCTCATCCATATCCTTCATCTCAGACAGAGGACAGCCACTCCTTAGTGGCATTGATCACTCCAATAGAACTCCCAGCAATTAGGATGTCATCTACATACAACGCCAAGATCAGAATCCCATCATCTGATTTCTTAATGTACACACAGTGGTCCTCCTCAATCATATCTAAGCCAATCGATGTAATGGCTTCATGAAACTTGAGGTACCATTGCCTAGATGACTGCTTGAGACCATATATAGATCTTCTAAGGCGGCACACTTTGCCCTCCTGTCCTTTGATCACAAAGCCCAAGGGTTGATCCATATAGATCTCTTCATCCAGGCTTCCATTAAGAAACATGTTTTAACATCCATTTGATGTAGCTCCAAATCTAAATGAGCTACAATAGCTAGGATCAGGTGAATGAGGCAAATCTCACCACAGGAGAAAATGTCTCCTCAAAGTCTACACCCTCCCTCTGGATATAGCCCTTCGCCACAAGACGAGCTTTGTACTTATCAATTGACCCATCAGCCTTGCGCTTTATCTTAAGAACCCACTTATTTCCTATAGATTTGCGCCCAGGCGGAAGGTCAACCAAGTCCCACACATGGTTCTTGGCCATCGATACCATCTCATCTTCCATAGCAGCTTGCCACTCACAATGAGCAGGTGAATCGAGCGCTTCTTCAACAGAAGCAGGCTCATCTGGATCCAACGAAGTGCAGAGAAACACATTCCCTTCGATCCCAAAATGTCGTCATGGAATATGACCACGTTTGCTTCTCCGTAACTGCGGATCTGGACCCTAAAGACCGCTCTCAGGTGGTGCATCAACCCTCATAGGTGAGCTCCTACTAGGCTCAGCTTGTGCGCTCCACTGTCTGGTGCGATACTCCCACTGGGTCTAGCATTCCACTATCTGTGGCGATCTCTGAGATAGGTCAAAAATCTCCTCCCTCGCCAGAGATAGTAGGAAGGTCCTCCTGTAACTCATACAGACAGGTCCTTTCTAATTTCACCAATGCTCAAAATTCATTCTCTAGAAACTCCACGTCTCTGGACTCCACTTCAGTCAACCCTCCATCAGGATGTGCACCATACATCACGTAACCCTTCGAATTCTCAGGGTACCTGATGAACCTTTTTGCTGGCTTTAGGACCCAGCTTTCCCAACTTATGGGAGGCATTGTGAACATATCCTGCTGAGCCCCAAGGGCGCAAATGATCACAGAGGGTCGCTTGCCATGCCATAACTCATATGGAGTGGAGGGTACCATTTTACTAGGGACACGGTTAAGAATGTAGGCAGCAGTCAACAGCGCATCTCCCTAAAAACTGATTGGAAGATTGCCTTGCGCCATCATCGACCTAACCATGTCTAGTAAAGTCCTGTTGCGAAGCTCGGCAACTCCATTCTGTTGCGGTGTCCCAGGAATGGTAAGCTGCCTGCAAATCCCCTTTTTCTCACAGAGCCGCTTGAATTGCTCAGATAGATATTCGCGACCTCTATCAGTCTGGAGAGTCTTCAAAGACCTCTCCTTCTGATTTTCTACCTCAGCTAAAAATCGTCTGAAACAATCCAGCGCTTCATAGCGGTGGGAGATCAGGTATACATACCTAAATCGTGAAAAATCATCTATAAATGTGGGAAATAGGAAGCGCCATGTCGCGCCTTGACACTCATGGGTCCACAGATATCAGAGTGAACTAGCTCTAATGGATGAGAGGCCCTAGTAGCCTTACCAAAAGGCTTTCTTGTTGCCTTTCCTGCTAGACAAGACTCACACACAGGTAGACTTATCTTGGTAAGAGGGCCTAATAGCCCAGCTTTAGCCATACGTGCCATCCTATCTTGGCCCACATGACCAAGTCTGGAATGCCAAAGAAAATTATNACTAGCTCTAATGGATGAGAGGCCCTAGTAGCCTTACCAAAAGGCTTTCTTGTTGCCTTTCCTGCTAGACAAGACTCACACAGGTAGACTTATCTTGGTAAGAGGGCCTAATAGCCCAGCTTTAGCCATACGTGCCATCCTATCTTGGCCCACATGACCAAGTCTAGCATGCCAAAGAAAACTATCATCACAGGCAGGAATAGAAGCACAAGAAAAAGAGGAGTAAGAAGCACACAATTCAACATCAAGTCTAAAGAACCCTTGTGACAAATATCCACAAAAGGACAAAACACCATCCAGATAGACTGACATACGGTCACCAGAAAAACTAAAAGTGTAACCAAGTGCCAACAGGGAAAGAACAGAATAAAGATTACACTGGATAGTTGGAACATACAAAACGTCATGTAGATCAACACATGTCCACCATGAAGCGTAACATGATATGCTCCTACACCCAAAACCTACTCATGCGGACCGTTTCCAAGCATGACAAACTGGGTATTTATAGGTATCCGATGAAAATCCACAAAACCAGCTCGATCTCGCACTATATGTTTGTTCGCTCCCGAATCTACAATCCAATCGGGGAGAGTGTCAGCAACTAATGCATATGAACAAACATAGAGAGAGCTTAATATAGAGCATACCATCTTTGGCTCAGTGCAATCACGAGCAAAGTGGTCTTTAGCTCCATAGTTGTAGCACTTAATCTTTGTCACATCTCTCTTGCCCCCTCGACGTCTTCTCTTAGGTTTGGCCACAGTTTTTCCTTTATATCCCTAAGCACTCCTGTGATGCCTTTCCCTTCTTTTTGTTCCTGGGCCTCGAAGACTCACCAGTAACCATATAGACCGAAGGGAAGGAAGTCTCAATACGCTCAGCCTCTAGCTCAAGGTGACGAGCATTATCCTCAAAAGTCTTGATGTGCTCACTATGAGTTATCAAGAGCTTCATCTGACTCCACTGAAGGTCAGGCAATGAACAAATCGCTGCTAGGACCTGCTGCTCATCAGTAAGATCAACTCCAGCAGCCTTCATATCCCTAATCATGTTTCCCATTACACGAAGGTGGGTCGACATGGAATGATCGGGATCCTTGACATACTGTATGAATCTAAGGTTCAAGGCACGTAGCCTTGTGGCCGAAGTTTGACCAAACCTGATCTTAGCTGGTTCCACATATCCTGAGCAGTCTGGCAATGCTCAAAGTTGCCAATAAGATCATTGTGCATGCTGCTCAACATGGTAAAGCGTGCACAACGATCTTTCTTGACCCAATTGTCATAGGCTTCTCGATCAAGGCGATGTTGCTAAGTAGTGCCAGGGGCTGGTGGTGTTATACTAGTTATCAGGGTCTCCAAGACTTCTAATTCATTCAGCAGGTATTAATTTTTCTATGCCACATTTCATAGTTTTGTCCATCTAGCTTCTCACCTTTGTTGAGATCAGTATCACAGATTTGGAGGCCATCACTGCATTTAGTCAAGCAAGGTATGGACATTAGGCACATATCAGTGTATACTGATATCTAGAAAAATAATCAGATTACAAATATTCCTTCTTATAAATGAGATCGAAAATTTTGCTAAGCTAATAATCATCACTCATTTAATAAGATGGAACACAGAATCTGATAATTTTTCATAGAACATATCTATATTGTCCATAAAACCAATGTAGGAACAAATCCGCAACGCAAACATATGCTACAACAAGCATATTTTTCATGTCAACTAAAGACATAATTTATAAATAATATATTATTTATGCACTAAGTCATAAATAAACATGCTCGCAGAAAATACATAGCATTTGATATAAATCCTCTCATGCACTAAGCATAAATAATTATGTCAACATAAATAACATGCAGAATTATGCATAAATCATATTTGTACACTAAGCATAAATAATTATGCATCTAAAAAAAATCAGAAAAATCAAATATAATGGCAATAAAAATATTCATGCACAGAGCATAAACCACCATGCCACAACAAGAAAATTTTTAATAAATTTTCTAAGATATTCTATGAATTTTTATGATATTTCTATAAAAAAAATTTTTGATTTTTTTTTGATTTTCTGCGATTTATTACTTAGCTGCCACGTTTTCGCTACATAGCTGCCAAGTAACAGGCACGTGGCCAGCACTGAGCGCCACGTGGTAGACCTTTCAAATGCTGAACGACAGCAACAGCACCTCCCTTTTCCCTTTGATTTATTTGTTTTTTATTATTGGTTGTTGGTTGGGTAATGAAATTACCCCTGGATTTCCAACTATTTATAGATGGTGCAATCAACTCAAAAAACAGGAAAGCCATTCAATGGATTCAAAATAAAACGCCATCAAATCGTGCTGCAGCCAACTCTGCCGCGGCCCACTTGGTGGCGGTCAGAGCAGTCAGATCATCCCCAGCCCTCCAACAGCCAGGGAAGATGCTGAATGACACAGCGACTCAAAAGACCGACCCGGGATGGAATCCGGTAGCGGACAATGCGTCAGGCCCACAGCCGAGGACAGAAAGCTATCCGGGAAAGAAGTGGGAAGGATCGCAAACAGCCGGAGAAGAACATCCCAGCCACCTCCTTGCCTCTCCGTGCTTTCCGAGGTCCGCTGCTGCACCCATGGCCGCAGCGGAACCTCCCCTATTTTTTTTTAAACTGCAGCAACACCCAAGGCCAATTCCTCAACAACCTCTCTCCTTGCCGGTGATAACCGACGAGGATCTGATACCAATTGAAGAAACCGAATATAAAGTACATACCGATAATGATGGACATACCTCAATATCGGTAGCAGCGGAAGCAGGATCGTCGATCGTCGGGGGCTACCAGAGTCCCCTGTATGTCCACGCCCCTAAGCCGCAGCACCAGTGAGGGAGAGGAAGAAGAGCCTTTCGTGACCTTCGGACGCATCTCTCACTCAGAAGACCTCCTAACGAAGATACCTTTTATCTTCTTTTTAAAGAAGGCTATCGCCAGCGGATAAGCCAAAGGGATTACCTACGAAGCGTCCCTTAGAATCTAAAGAGTCGTAGAGTCTCTAGGGACTCTTGGGATATCGTGTGGATGAATTAATGGCACCCAGGCCAACACTTTGAAGCCTGAGGTTTGATGCTATGGAAAATAACAGAATCCATGGTGTTAACCTCTAAGTTTTGTATTGCCATGCATAAAAGTGACTAAAGAAAACGGCACAATTTCGTTGGAAGCATCTGGTTAATTTTATTTTATGTGCTCCTAATACGTATGTCCAACAAAACAAAGCTGTCTACCGTTTAATTAGTAGAAGAGTTGAGTGGTCGATCACTGAATTTGGTCTCGTCTTTCAGTTATTGGTATATGGGCTGTAAATTTAATCCTTCTGGAACTATGGCAACCTAGTCAGTCTTATGTCATCGATTTTACTAAGTCGTTGCCAAACTACACTCCTTCCCACCTGATAGAAACCTATTTCCAGTTCCTGCTTCAATGAAATTAGTGGACTTTATCATATCGCCTGAACTTTTGTGATTCAATGATACATCTTTGACATCTGCACCTATATTACTTCTTGAATTTGGATTGAATCCCATTTTAGCGTGAGAACTCATCATGAAGCAAATTGGGTATTCAGTCCGTTCCAATGGCTGCTGAACAGAAGAAATCACCATAGCTAGGAAACGAGTCAAACACAAATTTTTCTTTATTGATTAATAGTACTTATTTTCTCTTTTAATTTGTGTGTTACCTAAAGGTTTTATTTTGAAACAACAGTCTCTGATCGCGCTTTTTTTGGACTGAACGAAGAATTATTGCACTCATTGTTGTCTTGGAGTTGCCTCAGGTGCTTGGTTGTTTTAATAGCTTGGGAACACAATTTCTGATACCTAACAATCATATTTCTGGAGTTAAACCTTTCATACAGATATAAATCAAGGAAAAAAAAAAAACCTGTATTCTTGGAATTTATAAAGCTAGTGGGAGAACTCTGGTATTTATTCTGTACAATTTCTGATACCTAACAATCATATCTCTGGAGTTAAACCTTTCATACAGATATAAATCAAGGGAAAACAAAACCTTTATTCTTGGAATTTATAAAGCTAGTGGGAGAGCTCTGATATTTATTCTGTCCGTGTACAATGACTATGAGTCCATGATGAGTATGAGGAGTATACACGAAGATCATGGTGACAAATCTTTGGTGCGGGCGGCTGAAGAATCAAAGGCAGTAACAATAATAAAAATTATAAAACTAAAAGTTGCAATGGACCAGCAATCAGGGCTGAGGGTTTATATCATCAAATTTGCTTCATTACAATGGAAGAAAATCGGTAGATAGAAGATAAGTGCCCCGCGGAGCATGATGCATTCATTATATTGCGATCTAATATAGGAAAGAACTGTTCATTAGTTGTCTGGCATAAAGAAATATATAACAATAACAACAACATGAACGAGATCATCTTCTAAGACTGTTATATTGGTTACTCCACAAGATATTAGAAATTATTCATTTAACTATCTCAATTATTCTACGACTTAAATTGATCTGGGACCTGAATCTCTTTTCCATTTGTAACAGAATATTCTTTATTATTATTATTATTATTTCCTTGCTTTCCTTTAAATTGATGGAAATCAGAAACATCTCAAACCATCGATCAGTTCTTTCGAAGAAAACGCAATTTGATCTTCGAACCATGGATTAAATCCTTCAATAAAATACACGGTTAAATAGCGACCTACTCTTACTCTATAGTAAAATAAGAAGAGGGGAACACCCCATTCGTTTCATGCATGGAAGTAACCCCAAAAGAATCACCGCGAGAGCGTTGAGAAGAAAGACAGAGACGGAACTGAGCTCTTTTTTCACCACATCAGCTGCTGCTTTGATCGGTGAAGATACCGTAGACATCGCTGGAGATGGCAACGGTGCTGGAGGAAACCGCCAATAGTATCATGAACCATGCCACAACCTTGTCCCTTCTTTTCATGACTCCATAAACATCCCTGTCAACATTTGCAAGTATTCATATAATAAAATAATTCAGGATAATGAATGTAATATTATGATACCTTTTTCCTTGACAAAAATATTTTAACAACAATTACTTATTTCAAAAACTTTCCAAATCATTGCATACAATATAAAAACTTGTTCCATTAATAATTCTTTCATCTAATTTATACGATTGTTGAGATAAGTGCACCATAAAATTAGAAAGGATAAATAAAAAATGAATAGAACAGATAAGTTGTAGAAGTTGCATAAATTAAAGATAAAAATCACACGCACATGAATGTTTAAGGAGGTTTTAATAAAAAGAGATATTTTTATTTGTATTAAAGATGGCAAGAAAAGAAAGGGGATGATTAAGCTCACATGATTGGAGATTGTAAGAAGATGTAGCAAGAAATTTTGGGGAAAAAAATCAAGAATTATGTTAAAAAACTGATCTCAGATGGCTCCAAAAAAAAAAAAAAAAAAGATAATCGTTCATCCACTATTTTATATATCAATGTTGAAAATATATGCTCATTAAAATATATAGCAAATTAATGTCTGGTCTTCAAGTGAATTGAAATTTAATGTTTAAACCCTTTTGATTAGTCACTTACATTGATCATTTTCTTTTCATTGCATAACTATGTGCACATAATAAAACAAGAACTATGTGCAGTAAGTAATAACATACTGCAATGAGAAATTCACTGGGATTCTATGGAAAAAAACTGTGTATGTATTCATAGGCACTTGTCTCATTGCAAAGAGTGAGAACTAAAAATTAAAAAAAAAAAAAAATTAGTATAATGGACCGGATGTCATATGGCTGATCAGTAGAGACTAAACAATAATAAAGTTGAGTAACTGAAGGGCTGGATACCAATTCGCCATTATGGTGTTATTTAAACAGTTGATTGTACCTTAGTGCGACAGCCGCAGGGAAGACGAAGCCAATGGCCACTGCTGCCGTGGCGCCTGTGAACTGAAACGCAACCCAGATGTTGGGCACAAAGTTAGCCCCGGCGAACGCCGATCCCACCAGCCCCACAGTGATGGCAGCAAACCTCCGCCCATCGTGAGCGAGGGGGATGGCCAGTGGGAAGAGGAGACCATCAAGGTTGAGGCGAAGGGAGTAGAAGATGAGAGGGAACACCAGCATCAGGTGCAACACATAGCTCACCCGCACTACGTCATTGAGAAGGGAGCCATAGATGGGGAAGCCCAGGTCTGTATCAAAGTTGGCCAGCACGTCGTCCATTGTTTGTTCCCCGAACAACAGGAATCCAAACAGACTTGTCATCACGTACACAGTCGAGCACAGATACATTGAGCTCCGAACTATGGACTTCATCTGGCTTGGTCCTTGAGCTCGTTCTCAATTGGGTGCACTGGGTAGCACAGAATTATCAGCAAGGCATGATTACTTTATGGAACACTGAGAAACGTTAAGAATCAACTTGAGAGACAATGTATCCATATAACTGCAAAAATTTGACGAGAGGTAATTAACCACTGTGAATGCTGTGAAATTTGTTCATAAGATCCAGTCCCTCAACCCAAATGATGGGAGCAACCTCTCCTGAATCATATGTTTCAGTGATCGGGACCTGAACCCCCCCTTCCTTCAAGAAGTACCGGCTTCATGAGGAGCAAAAAGGATCCTACAAGAGGGTCTCCGAAAAAGAAACGAAGTATAGGCCATGAAGGCCCGCAATAAATCAAAAGGACTAAAAAGCAAGAAGAGCAATAAGAAAGAACCTGAAAGCTCACAGAACATTTGCTTGCCAAAATTTAAAAATCACCAGGCTATGCAGCAAACAAATAGAAGACAAAGTGGAAAAAACTACAGATCCTGAGGCTGGATAAGAGGAATTGGATCCTCCACCTGTTCAGAACCTTACCGAGTTAACCAATATTGGTGATATGATGATTTAACTCCTAAAATTTCATTTTTCCCTCTACAGACATTTAACTCAGAAAAATTTGACTTCAATTTATTAGCTTGAGCAACTAGTTACGACAAACAGCAAACTATTTATGTGTCAGATAACCTGCCTAGTTTTGATAATTGAATTGATATCAATTGTCTTAAAGTGCTGATGCTACTGTAGTATCATCAAACAGAGCACGCTTTTTAGCAATGCCTACTTACTCTTTCAGCCAACAAGTTACTGGATACCATATAAGTGCTTTCATATATACAATACCATGCACACTAAGTAGTTTTGGTTTGGAAGCATTTATATTCTTATCTTGCTGCACAGAGATAGCAATCTTCACAATAGATCGATTTTTTGCAAATTATTTGCGGTTCACCTTTTTATTTTTCCAGTGGACTAAACTTCAATGCTTGGCCCCTGGGGCTCAAGCTCAAGCACGTAGCATTTGATCCAGCATAACAATTTTCTTTAAGTTTTAGTCCTCCTAACATTATATAAATAACTATATGCATATATACAATTATTTTGTCATTGCATACGGTTATCTTTTCATGATATACAATTATTCTTTATAGAATATAATTATTTTACACTGCACATAATTATTTTCTTATTATATACAATAAATATAAATGTACTCACAATTATTATATAAAAGAGTGTTTGAAAATTTAAAAAAAAATTAATATTAAGTCTGGGCCACCAAGGGTTGCTGTTCCTCACTTACCACTGTAGTGGCAGATGTAAGCTGTGACAAGAACCGGCACGGTCGTGAAGAGCTTCCAGAAAGAGGCCTGGTTCACAATTTCCGGCAGCAGTCTCGGCATGCCGATGCTGCCGTCGATCAACTTGACGACGGCCATTCCGGCGGCGACCACCACGAAGACCAGTGCCAGTGCCACCGACAGCGCCGACGTGTACCGCAGCGAATCTACACCAGCCCAAGGGTCAGGCGACAACCTAACGGCACGGCACCGTGCACGGCTCTCAAAGCATGCAAGCGAATTTCAAAGCACTCACCGACGCGCCTCAACGAGACCAGTGGGACGAAGACGAAAAAGGTGGTGACGAGCAGCACGAAGGAGCGAGCGGTCCACCACCGCCGGCCGAACCACCCTTCGAGTACGCCCGTGTGATGATCTCCGCTGTCCGATGGCGACGTGCCCGATAGAACGTCTCCTGCACCATACAATCCCCGCCGTTAAAAAATGGGAAAAAAAAAAAAAAAAGATAAGATCGGCGATTTTAAAATCAGTTTTTTATTGAAGCAAGGGAATAGAATAAAAAATAATTGGAAAAAAACGAATGGTGATGGATGGAATACCGATGATGATCATATAGACGACGAGCATGCCAATGTTGTTGACGACGACGCAGGTCTGGAGGAGAGTCCGTCCAACGCCGCCGAAGGCGTCGCCGACGACGGCGGCATAGGAGGTGGCCCGGGGGCCCGAAGGCGGGCGGCCAGCGCGGAGGATCATCTTAATCGACGCCTCGGTGAGGAACGCGCCGAGGACGATCATGGCGAGGCCCGGAATAAGGCCGAGCACCTTGACGGCGGCCGGGAGGGCCATGATTCCCGCGCCCACGACGGTGGTGGAGAGGTTGAACACTGCGCCGGAGAAGGAGGCGCCGTCGAACCCGCCCTCGTCGGCCGCGGCTTCGGCGCATCCGCCGTGTTTGGGGAGGAGCGGGGCGCGGCTTGGCCGGCGGGGCTTCCTGCCGTCGCGGGCGTGGGGCAGGACCGTCATTTTCTCGGACCTTTATTCTACTTCGTCCCTTTAATACTTTCGGGACCCCCTTGGTTCTCGCCTAAACGGAGGGGAGGGAGGGGGGTATATGAGGCTGAGCTCCGCGCCCTCCGACCACGGCGATGTTTCAGGAGTGCGGAGGATGAAGGCGTGGGCGCCTCGAATTTCTGAGCCTCAATTAGCTTCCATAGCCGTCCACCCGGATGCCTCTCTCTCTCTCTATATATATATTATAATAAGGAATTTATTTGAAACAGGATTATTGGCGTGATGGCAGACCTAAAATTGAAATTAGAAATATCGCAAAGCTTGTTTAGATAAGGAAAAAAGAAAGAAAGAAATTCAAGTCTACAGCTGGGCTTAGGATTGACCCGTTCAGATACCGTATCTTTCAAGGCAAAAACAGATAGATACGAATGACCATGATTTCGTGCTTCTGGCGACCGAGCGCTCAGTTTCTGGTTATGCGTTAAGATTCGTACTTTTGGTTTCTTGATGGCTGATCTTCAGTGATCATCGGTGCGGACTACTGAGCTTCTAGTGAACGATGTTTTCTATCTCGAATGTCAACCGGCCTCGGATGGAAGTAGGACTGCAGCAAGGGCATGGAATCGGGGGTAATAGTCGGTTTGAATGGGTGGCTTCTTCACCTTCTCTTGCGGCTTTGGAACGGCGGTTTTTGGAGGTAATCCAGATTTCGGCCCAGTCTCTGGAGGATGAAATGTCTGATTGGAGGATGAAAGGGGTGATTGCGCGGAGTCTGTCGCGCTGGGTTCCGACTGAGGCAATTGTGCGGGAGTTCCATCGAGCGGGGATCTCCCGTGAAGTGGAGTCCGTCAGCTTGGCCCACTGCCACTATCTCTTCGTTTCTCTTATCAGCAAAGGAGCTTGCTCTTGCTAGGCCTTGGATGGCTAACGGGCAGCTGATAGCATTGGAGGACTGGCGCCCTCAATTCGTGCCTGCGGAAGGGTCCCTGTCTACTGCTCTGTTATGGATTCGGTTGCCTACTCTTCCGATAGAATACTGGTCAGAGGAGATTGTCAGTTCCATTCTCTCCGTTGCGGGTGTCTTCCAGTTCATTGATGCCGCGACAAGGGAGAGGAAGAGGGGGGTTTGCTCGCGCCTGTGTCCGGGTTGATCTGAGCAAACCCCTGCGGCCGGGTGCTAGGGTGTGGCTCCGCTCTTCCCTTCTGGCAGCAGTTCGTCTACGAATATTTGGAGGGTATTTGTATTGCCTGTTGTTCGATGCATCCTGTTGGCAGCTGCCCTCCTTCCCCGTCTGTTGTTCCCTCCTCTGATAATCTGGCGTTTGGGCCTTGGATGGCTGCCCTCCGCCGGCGGCGTTCCCTCTGTCTCTGGATGCGTCTCCTTCGAAGGTCCAGCAACCTGGGCCGCGTCTGATGGCTGGCAATCTCCAAAGAAGTTTGCTTGTCAGCAGCCTGGGCGGAGGATTGCTATGGCTGGTTCTACTGGTGAAGGTAGTGGGGGGCTGAAGTCGGGGACGATGCAGGGGTCTGGTAGTACTGGTGTGGTGGCTCAAAGGGGGGGTCTTTTGCTGTGCCGGTGTCCCAGTTGGCTGAATTGGCTGTGAAGGGGGGTCTGTGTGCCGTGCCGGTTTCTTCTGAGGCATTATCAAAGTTTGAAGTCAATCTGAAGCAACCCTCTGTGATCTCTGTGGCTAACCCTTTTGCTCCACTGGGGTCCCACATTTCGGTTGGTAGGCCGAGGGGCAGTAAAGAAGCTAATCCGGGCCCACTCAAGCGGCCCGTCCAGTCGAACCTCAGGCCCCAAGGGCAGTATCCAAAACTTTGAAAGGGAAAGGAAAAATCCCTGGGAAAAGTGCAGTGCATTCCTCCTTCACCTTCTCAACGCCCATGGTAGGGCTAAATGGGCCTATGACCTTCCTCGGTAATGGGTCTAAGGTTACTCGGGCTACGGAGGTGCATGCCATTGATGGTCCCTCTGAGGCCTCCCAGCTGATGCAGATTGAGAGTCGGTCCCATGACTCGTTGTTTCTCTACTTAAGAAGGCCATTCAGTTGAAGGCCTCAGTAGAGGTTATGGATAGTCTGGATTAGCGTCCATTGGAGGGAGTGACTCCTGTTAGTTGTTCACTTGTGGTTAAGATGTCAGGGGATGTGGAGGACCCCCCTCCTTCTGAATGAAGATCTTATATGGAATGTTAGAGGAGCCCTGAAACCTTCGTTTTGCTCCTCTTTTGGGAGGCTGATGCAGCTTCATCAGTGTGATATTTGTGTCTTGCTGGAAACTCGCTTGTCTGGCAATAGTCTGGCTTCTGTTAGAAGATAGATATCTAGATCCTGGTCTTCTTATGCAATAGAGTCTGAGGGCTTATCTGGCGGCATTATGGGTTGTGGAAGTCTGCTGATATTAGAGTGGATGCTTTTCATTTCTGTGGCCAGCAGGTTGCCCTTGTTATCTCTGAAGGTTCATCGGCCCCGTGGCTCCTTTCGGGTGTTTATGCTAGTACTGATTTCAGGATTCGCCGGATTCTTTGGATGAGATCCTGACTTTTCTTTCTCAGGGTATTCCTGCCCTGTGCTGGAGATTTTAATTGTATTGTGGCGGCTAATGAGAAGAGAGGGGGCAGGCAGTTTGTGGAGACTGCTACTATTTTGAGTTTCACTTTCATAGCCTCTGCTAATCTTCTGGATTTGGGGTTCCAGGGTGCCCAATTCACCTGGTGCAATAATCGTGTGGCCCTGCCAGAGTGTCGGAGCGGTTGGACAGGGTCTTGGCCACGGCCAATTGGATTCAGTTCTTTCCTTCTACCACTGTCACACATCTTTCTAGGATTGCCTCTGATCACTGCCTATCCTTATAACCACTGATGCTGCTGTTCAGAGGAAGGGTTAGTTTAAATTTGAGAAGTTTTGGACTTCTTATTCTGCAGCCCGCTCCTTAATTTCTCAGGTCTGGCGTATTCCAGTTAGAGGGAGTGCTACTTACATATTATCTCGCGTCTTGAGTTGGCAAGGCGCCGACTATCCAGATGAATATAGAAGAGGTAGGTGACATTGTTACGCAAATTGAGCAGATTGAGAACACTATTGCTTCACTCCAGACAAGGAAGATCGGTTTGGCGGTCTTCATGACTCTGACCTTATTTCACTTCGATCCAGCCTTGCTCTCCACCACTCTCCTCCGGCAGCAGGAGACCTATTGGAGGCAGAGGTCCCGTGTTCAGTGGATCAAGGAGGGTGATTAGAACACTAGATTTTTCATCAGGCTACCTTAAAGCGCCGAGCGGCGAATCGGATTCGGCGGCTTGTTGATGAGAGGGAAATGTCCAGGAAAACATTGAGGCTATTGAGGACCAGCTTATTCAGTTCTTTCGCTCTCGGTGGACAAAGATCTCGGGGGTCGGGCTCCCTGTGTGTTCTGTACCTTCCCCCTTTATGATACTGAGGTGGCGAACGACCGTCTCACTAGGCCTGTTTCCTCTGAGGAGATTCGAGAAGCTTTATGGAACCTTGGTCCTGATAAAGCCCCGGACCTGATGGGTTTCCCCCTTCTTCTTTCGTCACTATTGGGCTATTGTGAGACAGGATGTTCTGCAGGCCATCCAGCTTGTTTTTCGGGCCAACTCCCTTCCCCTGACTGGAATCGGACTCTTATAGCCCTGTTCCGAAACGGCCAGATGCTTCCAAGCCTCAGCATTTCCGTCCTTCAGTCTCTGTACCATCCTATATAAGATTTGCGCTCGCCTCCTGGTTTCTCGGCTGAGAGTGGTTATTCCTCGTATTATTTCTCCTGAGCAGGGGCTTTTCTCAGGGGTCGGTGCATTTTGATAATGTCCTCTTAGCCAAGAGGTGATGCATGACCTCCACAGAGCGCCTTCTCGTCACTGCTTGATGGCTATAAAGATGGATATGGAAAGAGCTTATGATAGAGTGAGCTGGGAGTTCCTTTACAGAGCTCTTCAGGAGTTTGGGTTTGCTGAGTCTTTTATTGCCTGGATTAGGGCCTGTATTTAGTGGCCATCCTTTTCTATCATTATTAATGGCCATACACTACTTCCATTCTGCTGGTCTCAGGCAGGGCTTCCCCCTCTCACCTTTCCTGTTCATTCTTTCAGCTGATGCTTTTCTAGGGCTCTACATTAGGCTCACTAGGCCTCTGCTATTGTTCCCTATAGTGTGGGTCCCCAAGGGCCCTCGCTATCTCACCTGCTATTTGCTGACGATTGTATTCTATTGGGGGGCCACTGTCAGCAATGCTACAGCTTTTGCTTCAGTGATTCAGTCTTACTGCAGAGCTTCTGGACAGAAAGTTAATCTAGATAAATCCATGATTTGCTTCAGTCCGAAGACCAACCCTTCTTTGAGGCAGACCATTAAGCAAATATTGGGGATCTTTGCTCAGGCTGATCGGCTATCTTATCTGGGTATTCCTATCACGGGGAGACGGCCACGTGTTCTGATTTCCTTGATCTCGAGCGCCGAGTCTATGCTCATTTGGATGGGTGGCAGGTCACTGAGTTATCTATGATGGCCAGGCTCACCCTTATTCGCTCTGTGCTCACCTCTCTTCCTATCTACATTCTATCTAATGTAGCCATTCCGGACTTGCTTGAGACGGATGGAGAGATGGTTTAGAGACTTCCTTTGGGGTCTATGCAGGATGGTTATGGTATTCACTGATGGCTTGGGATATTGTTTGTATGCTGATTTGGAGGGAGGTCTTGGGATCCAGTCCCTACTGTGAGAAGGGAGGCATTGACTGCTAGGCATGCAACGAGATTCCTGCTTGATCCAAACTGTTTATGGAGCTCGTTTATGCGTGCAAAGTATGGTGATTGGACCTCTTATACGCCCCCCAGCCTACTCGTGCCTACTCTTTTTTCTAGAAAGAGGTGTGTCATTATGCTCCGACTATACTATCTCGTGTCTCGTGGATGATTGGAGATGGAGCTTCTGTTGATGTGCTTAGGATACGTGGTTGGCTGATCTTCCATTGTCCTGTTGGCCTACCATTGTGAGCACTGACATTACTAGTGGCATGAGAGTTACTGACTTAATCGCTCAGGATCGCACAGTCTGGCATACCTCCCGTGTTGCTGCTCTTTCGGGGTGGAGCTAGCCGGCGTATTCTTTCCATCCCTCTTATATCGGACTGTGCATCGGACATCAGACTATGGAAGAGATCCTTCATGTCTCGTGCTCCGATTAGGGATCTTATACAGGAGTACAGGCCACAGTCTAGACAAATGTTGCATGTCTCTTGGATCTGGAAGCTTCCCATTCACCATAGAGTGCGGCTTTCATTTGGAAGTTGGCTTGGGACTGCCTTCCCACTTGCTCTCTACTCTCGGAGGAGGAGACTGTGATCACGCTATTTTTACTTGTGGCAGAGTCAAAGGGTCTTGCAGATAGCTGGTTATCAGTCCTGAGGTGATAGCAGCGGCCCTTGTCATACTTCTTTTATGAGGGTGATTCGGCAGGACGAGCGGGGGGGCACCCGTCGGCTGTGCTCTATGGATGATTATATTGCTCACGAGGTTTGGCTATCTCGGAATAAGCATATTTTTTCGGATGTGAGGGACCCTCCCCAAGATTCTTAGGATAGCTCTGTCCTTCTCTGCTGAGTACATGCTCCACCAGTCAGGCATTGATGATGATAGACCTAGCATCTAGGATTCCCCTGCTACCTTGGCAGTGCACCGGCGTACGGTCTTTATCTCCTGGGAACTCCCCCCACTAGGGTCTGTCAAAATCAACTTTGATGGCAGTGTTCAAAGCCGTCTGGCTTGTTCGGCCTTTGTAATTCGTGGATCGGATGGGGCGATGCTTGCGGCTGGTAGTTTTGGTTCTCTTGACCTGTCAGTGCTGCTAGCTGAGCTATATGTGGCGTGGGCTGGCATATCTTATGCTATCCGCACTCTGGGCATTAGCCATCTTATTATCGAGGGGGACTCTATTATTGTGGTGCGCTAGGCTCCGGCAGGACTCCGGCGACCCTTTGCCTACTAACCCTTTGTTATGTGACATCAGGAATATGCTCCAGCAAGCCTATAGTGTCCAGATTCGGCATATTTACCGCGAAGCCAATTCAGCGGCTGATTGGGTTGCTTCCCGAGTTGCCCATCATTTTGGTTCATGGCTCTAGAGCCGGTGTTTTATGTCCTATGGTTCTATCTCAGATTTTGTACTTTGATATGTCGGGTTTGACTCACGTTAGACTGGTGTGATCGCCCGTTTGTAACAAAAAAAAAAGATTAGCAGCTGAGATCATCCACGGCTGTTGCGAAGATAATTATCATTCAGTTTGTCAGGCAATCCTAAATGATAATATAAATTATTTATTAAATAGATTACTAATAATATTAATTATTATGTTTAATATATAATAGGGCTAGTTAACTCCATGGGCAACGATGATAGCATGTCCTAGTCGGCTCAGTCCAAGACGGCCTCCCATCTCGGCCTCCCAAGTCCGTCGAGTCCAAGGTGGCCTCCCATCTTAGCCTCCCAAGTCGGCCCAGTCTAAGGCGGCCTCCCATCCCGGTCTTCCAAGTCGGTCCAGTTCAAGGCAGCCTTCCATCTCGGCCTCCCATCTCGGCCTCCCAAGTCAGCTCAGTTACCAGAATCCCCGGATCCGTCCCTGACTCTAGCAATCGGGCCCCAACTTCTTCCTAGCCTTCTTCAGACCTGGACGGCTCCTTCCTGTCTTCGTTCCACTCTAGACTCTAGCTCTAAACTCTATAGCTTCTCCGGAATCACCTCGTCCCATGGGAGAGGATCTCGACCCGCTCCCGGGCTTCATCCGTGGCTCTGCTCCGTCTCCTTCGTGGCCACAGACGACTTCGTCCCAGCACCGACTTCGTCCCAGGTCGGCCCCAAGCTCTCCCGGCGGTTCTCGAGCTCCCACGGCCGTCTCCCGGCTCTTTCCTTTCTCCCGACTCCAGTTGATAGCAATGTGCTGTCCTTGTACCACACGTTCGTAAGACAACAGGCGTCATGATGGGACAAGACATGCACGTAGCCATAAGACGTGCATGGGTCTTCCATTTGGCAAGGTCAAGGCTAAACATCTCCAAGGAGGTTCCAGACCAACACGGAAGCTAGATGCCATCACTTGGACCACCCCCGCTTCTTACGTCTCCTCACCAGGTAGGATGAGTCCCGGCCATTGTCAACTTCCGTCGTTTTCCCGGCTTTCCACTCCGGCACCCGGAGACCATCCGGACTCCACATCTCCAGGCCATGGATGGTCCCAGTCCTCTTCGATCTCCCTAGGCACCGTCCCGATGGCTTTGTCTAGGCTGGCCCCATCCGCGCGGGAGAGCGAGGCGGTGTTGGTCGCTGGGGCTCCACCGTAGGTTCCTCCACACTCTCCAGCAAATTCGGGAGATGATGGACGGTCTCCTCCGATCTTCCCCGATAGCTACTCCAGTCTCCACGAACCGAGCTTAGGAGCATCCCGAGTCCACACTCTGGCCCTGACTCCATCCTCCATGCCGGCCTGCATCCTCACTTCCAGCCGCCCGGCTCTGTCCGTGACCCGGCATTTGTGTCGTTTGCTCCCGGCTTTGTTCCGGTGGCAACTAGTTCCTGATCTCGGCCACGATAGCCCCAGCTGCCTCCGGATGACTTCATCCCAGCTGTCCCGTTCTTTACGACCGTCTCCCGGCTCCTGCCTTTCTCCCGGCACTGGCTTCGTGCTCCCGAGATTGATGGCCCCAACTCAACGGCCTCGGCTTCATCATCCAAGCGTCTCCGGCCTTCCGTGGTATCAGTCCCAACTCCAGTCACGACCCCCATCCTGGTTCTCCTCTGGTCCTGAACAACCTTCTCCGAGCACCCGATCCAACATCAGAGGAGGATGGAGAAGGCTCTCTATTTCGGCTCCATCGCCCCTGTCTCTCCGCTTTGCCCTGACTTTTGGTACAAGAAAAAATAATTTTAGCGATGCTAAAATGCGTCGCTAATGCCCTTTAGCGACACATTAGCGATGCATTTTTGTTGTTGCTGTGAACTTCGTCGCAAATAGCAATCTGTCGCAATTGCGTCGCTAAATAGCGACGCCTAGCGATGCAAAAAATACATCACTATTTTGCGATTAAACTGAAGTCGTCGCAATTTAGTGATGCAATAGCGACTCCAGATTGCATCTCAATATTGCGACTAATTATGTCGCAATGTTGCGACGCAATTTGAGTCGCAATATTGTGATGCAATTGCAACGAAATAATTGCATTACAAATTAATAATTTTAATTTTTTTAAAATATTTGTGATAAAAAATTTTCATCACAATAGCGTCACTAATTAATTTTTATTAAATTTAAAATGTTATAAATTAAACTCTTAATACAATTTCATTGCATTCAAATATTGATTGAAACATTATCACTAAATCCAAAAATATTAATTGAAACATTTATCAAAAAAATTTCAATAATATATAAAAATTAATATATTAATAATTTAAAATTTTGATATACAAAATAAGTAGTAAATAAAAAATACATCAAGAATCCGCACTATCACCACGATCACGGAAAGGCTGCAGAGATTGGAATGAACCCTGCGACATGAGGTGAACCAAATCCTATATCTAACGCATCTGCTCTCTCATATCTGCAAGCTCCTGCTGAAGGCCTCCCGTGCGCTGGTCGAACTCCTGTCGAACCTCATGTCGAACCTCATGCGTAATAGATCTTCGAATGTCATCTAAATGCTCGGTAGGAATATCGTAGAATAGTGCGAACTGGAGCCCTGATGGAGAAAATATTTAGAAGCTTTAGTGCCTAGACCGTAGACCCTACGGTCTCGCGGCTGGGCAGCAACAACTTCTAAAAACACACGCCGACTCTCCTGTGGTGAGAGTTCGATGGGTGGCCCTCCATCAGTTGAGTCGACCTGCGATGGGACTGAAGCTCCTCGACTCGTGCCTTTGAATTATAGAATCATGATAAATGAATCATTATATGGACCTGAATAAAATTTTAGAAATTAAACAGATACAATATAAGGCTAATTTCTTACCGCAATCTTCTGTGATCGTGCATCGACCCAGGAATTGTCCTTCCTGGTGTGTCGCCCTGAATAAGCGAAACTCACCAGGATCTTTGCCCTCCTGCTTAGACTACAAAAGCAGAAGAAATGATATAAATGTAAATATTTACAAATGACTAAATTAGAAATTAAATTATTTATGTTTTCTTACCATACAGCGTCTGTACTTCTAAATCAAAATGGACCCCGCAGTGTGGCATGAGAGACCCATGCCACAACTGCCTATCTCGGATCGGCGGTTCATGGTGGCTGATGCGGACCTCCTTTGCCAGGCCTCAGACTGTCACACCTACTGCCAATTATGCCAAATACCCTTCGTCACATGCATAGGACTCTCACCCGATCTCCTTCAACGATGAAGCATGTCGGAGTATCGGCATGCCGCAAGAGCATTCCATGCTGCCCTAACGGCATCATGGATGGCTGGGTCCCACATAAACTTTTTCTGCATTAAAAAAAATAGTTAGTTTAAAATATATTAAGATTAAAAAATTTTAGCTCAGTGATAAATTATATTTAATAAGTTTATCTAAAACTCTGAAAAATAAAACTTCCTCATGGCTGCAGATACATGGTGGCGATGCCAATCGTAGCCAGTGGGATCAGCACGCCTCTGGAATATGAAGCTGATCCGGCTCGATACAGAATGCTGCTCAATAAAGCTGTTAAAAAAATGCATGTTTATAAGTAATTGACTTTAAAACATAAAATATATTTACAATTAGTATATACTTACTGCCCATCAGCATCCAGTCAAAGTATGGTACGGCTGACGTAGGAAGAACTCTCAGAGGTTTGTGGCGGCGACAGGGGGAGGGGGGGCTGGGGGAGTTTTAAACCTTTTTTTTTTGGCCTGGCAATGGCCGTGGCCGGCGACAGGGGGAGGTGGGGGGGTTTTAAAAACTTTTTTTTGGCCTGGCTGTGGCCGGCGACAGGGGGAGGGGGAGTAGGGGGGTTTAAAACTTTTTTTTGCTTGGCCACGGACTGTGGCTAGGCCATGGCCGGTCTCGGCCGGCGAGGAAGGCCACGGCCGTCGCCGGCGACAGGTGGAGGGGGGAAGGGGGCTGGAGGGTGATTTAATTTTTTTTTTTGGCCTGGCCATGCCGGCCGACAGGTGGAGGGGGAGAGGGGGTTGGGGGGTGATTTTAAATTTTTTTTGGCCTGGCCGTGGCCTGGCCACGGGGGTGATTTTAATTTTAATTTTTGGCTAGGCCACGGCCGGCCGCAGCCATGGCCAGCGAGGACAGACACGCCCCGGCCGTGGCCGGAGAGAGGGGAGGGGGGAAGGGAGGGTTTACCCGAAAGTCGGAGTCGCCGGCGAGGAGGTCGGGTGCCGGGGCTGCCGGAGTGCCGTCGGAGGTAGGGAAGAGGGAGGAGGAGAAAGAGGGAGGGAGAGGCGCCGCCGGTGGGGGGAGGAAGTAGGAAGGAAGGGGGGAGTTAGGGCTTGGGGGGGTTAAATTAGGATTAGTGACGCATTAAAAATCCATCGCTAATTAGCGATGCAATAAATGCATCGCTAATTGTATCGCTAATTAGCGATGCAATATTTCGCGCCATAACCTCTATTTAGCAAAAATATAGCGATGCATAATTGTGTCACTAAATAGCGACGCATAATTGTGTCGCTAAATAGCGATGCATAAGTATGCGTCGCTAAATGCGTCACTATTTAGCGACGTAGCTAAATAGCGATGCATAAGGATGCATCACAATTTAGCGATGCTATTATGCATTGCTAAATATTAATATTTTATAATATTAATTTTATTTATTAATTATTATAGTGTATAATATTTAATATTATATAGTGATAATTTTATATATTATTATATTGTAATCTATGCCACTAGTTTCGCTAAAGACCCAGGGTGACATGGTGGCCGCAATGTTACATGTCTGCTTCCTTCGGGAACCTCCCGGGGCGGCGCTACTGCCCCTTCTCCCCTCCTCCGCCCTTGGTGGCGCTTCGATCTCTTATCGCGGGTTACCTCCCTAGTGGCCGATCGGGGGGTCGGGCTTGGCCTTGTGCCGCTCCCATCTACCCTCGAAATCCGGAGACGGGTAGGGGCCTTCCATAGTGGTGACGGGTGATGGAGAATTAGGGTTCGATTCAGGAGACAGAGCCTAAGAAACGGCTACCGCATCTAAGTAAGGCAGCAGGCGCGCAAATTACCCAATCCTGACACGGGAAGGTAGTGACAATAAAGGCCGGCTCTTCAAGTCTGGTAATTGGATTGAGTACAATCTAGTAAATCTAAATCCCTTAACAAGGATCCATTGCAGGGCAAGTCTGGTGCCAGCAGCCGAGGTAATTCCAGCTCCAATAGTGTATATTTAAGTTGTTGCAGTTAAAAAGCTCGTAGTTGGACATTGGGCTAGGCCAGTCGATCCACCCCATAGAACGGTGTGCACCGGCAGCGCGATGGTGTGCCCGGGAGGCCGACAACAAGGTCCTACCCGGGACCGATGCTGCCTTCAGTCCGATCCATGCCTTTGGCCGATAATGCAGCCTAAACCCTAAAAACCCTAAGCCAACGAAACCCCTAAAAACCCTAAAACCCTAAAACCTAAAACCCTAATCCTAAAACCCTAAACTCTAAAACCCTAAATCCCTAATTAAACCCTAAACCCCTAAACCCCTAAAACCCATAATCCCTGAACCCTGAACCTCTGAACCCTTAAACCCTAAAACCCTATTTAGCGACACACACTAATGCGCCGCTAAATAGCGACAATTAAAATCATCGCTAAATAGCGACGCATTAAAATAAAGATGCATTAATGCGTCGCTAAACAGTGACGCATTAAAAATGCGTCGCTATTTAGGGATGCAATTTTGCGTCACTAAATAGTGACACATTAAAATGCGTCGCTATTTAGCGATGCATTAGCGACGCATTTTAATGCATCGCTGTTTAGCGACACAATAATATGTCGCTAAATATTAATATTTTATAATATTAATTTTATTATTAATTATTATAGTGTATAATAATTAATATTATATAGTGATAATTTTATATATTGATATATTATAATATATGCCGCTCATTTCGCTGGAGCCTCTGAGGTGACGTGGGTACATGGCCGCGATGTTACATGTCTGCTTCCTTTGAGAACCTTCCGTGGGTGGCGCTACTGCCCCTTTCTCTCCTTCTCCGCCCTCGGTGGTGCTTCAATCTCTTATTGCGGGTTACCGCGGGTTACCTTGAAAAGTATTGCACAATTCTACTAAGAAGATTATAAAAAGAATCAAGCTTTTAACCAAATGACCATACTTGTATGCATCAAAAGTGCTGAATCCACTGTTGGGATGTTGTTTTTCCTTTATTGATTCCTTAACTAATTGACGATATATAGCACAAACAGCTTCCATGCAGAGCTTGAAATCCTCTAGAATTGAAGAAATGCATCTTCCTCACAGTTTATAGTTTCCTTTTTACAATGATTCTTAGCAAAATCTCCATTAGAAGCTAAATCAGCAACTTCTCTTTCAGAAGCGTCATCGAATCCAGCATCATATAGTACATAGCAAGCCTTTATTCTTTAGCTTTGTAGTAGGAGTTTCCTTATGCTTACCATTTGTTCCTTTAGATTATTGGATTTGATATGAAGAATTTATTAAAGTGGCCAGGTTTCCTCCACTTTTTTTGTAACAAAAAGAAAGATTCATGAAAGAATCATCAAGCATTTCACTTCCTTCCTTCTCCCCTTCAAGTCTCTTCCTTCTCCCCTAAACCCCTGCAACCCAGAAACCCTTAAACCCTGAACCCTTGAACCCTTAAACCTTGAACCACTGATCCTTGAACCGTGAATCCCTGAACCCTTAAACCCTGAACCCCTGAATCCTTAAACCCTAAAACCCTATTTAGCGACATACGCTAATGCATCGCTAAATAGCGATGCATTTATATACGTCACTGTTTAGCGATGCATTTTAATGAGTCGCTAAATAGCGACACATTATTGCATTGCTAAATAGTAATGTATTAAAATGCATCACTATTTAGTGACACAATTTTGTGCTACTAAATAGCGACGCATTAAAATGCGTCGCTAAATGCGTCGCTATTTAGCAACAAAAATTTTTGGAGTCGCTAAATCCATCGCTAGTTAGCGACTGATTTAATGCGTCGCTAAATTGCGTCATAAATTTTATGTGTCGCAATTCTATTGTTATTTTGCAATGAATATTTGCGTCGCTAAGTTGCATCGCTATTTCATAAATTTCTTGTAGTGTTCCTCCCTCGGCGACCCCTGTCCTCTTGGCGGCCCAGCTTCTTACCCGGCCATGCCGCCTTCGGTTCCTTCCTGGCTCTTCCCACGAACGTTCCTGGTTCTGTTGTGGTTGCTCCCGGATCTGTTCCCGATGGCTCACTCATGGCCATCCCAGTTTTAGCCGCAGCCATTTCCAGACAGCCCCGCTCCCAGCTATGCGATGGGTCTAGACTCAGCCCGGCCACCCCCATGCGAGGGACCTCGGATCCGTCCTAGCCTTCTGGTCTTGTCCCAGCCGGCTCCCAGCCCATATCGGCCTCGTTCTGGTCCTCCCCGAGCTGTCAGCTCCGGCTCCAACTGTCGATTTCATGGCTTCGTCGCAGCAACATTCCAAACCCCTATTCACGAACTCCTGGACTCCCCAGCTTCGTCCCTCCAGTGCTCTTCATTCTTTCAGTATGAATGGGGGTATTTGTCCAAAGGCCCACCACATTTTATCTCTCTTCGTAAGGCCGGCCCAGTTGTGAACGTGAAGGACATACCTAGCAAATATCGTAGTAACTGCCCATATTCTGTCAGCCTACAGCGGTCCAAATCAAGAGCCTACCCACTTTTGATGGGACTCGACCCACCAACCAACTATAGCCATCCACTTGAAACTTGACTTACAGCCCTGATATGCCAAAGAAGGAGGCAAGCCCTGCCATTGCTGCCACATTAATGCTGCCTTAAATGCTCTGACAAGTGGCAGCACCCCAAGCCTCACAAACATACACTTCATCCACAAAAGTCATCATTATGAGGCCTCAACCACTCAAATCAGACAAACTCTAAGCATCTATAAAGTGGGTAAGAGGGACCCCCCGACCAGGTGACTTCAACTACCTCACAACACTCTTAAACGCTCATTCTTACTGGCTCCAAGCCTCTCTCTTCTCTCTTTGAGCTTCCTTAAGCTCATGGTTGTTGCCCAGAGCACTGACTTGAGCGTCGGAAGGTCCTCGCCGGAATCTTTAGTCCTCGAGACTTTTGCAGGCTCTCAGGCGGGAGGAGCTCGCCGAAGGATCCCGTGCTCGCTGGAGGAGGTGATCGGACGCTCACAAATGTTCAAGAAGGATCATCTAGCAGCAACAATATATATATATATATATATAATTAAATTTTTAAAATATTGATAAATGGACGAGAGAAGGAGGAGGAGGCAATGGTGAGACAAAGGTGAGGTGGGAAAGGGCCGGCAAGATGGTGGCAAAGGGAAAAAGAAGATTATATATATATAAACGTATCGATAAGTTGGAATTGAAGAATGATTTTTTTTTTACAAAAAGATGAGATTGATTTTATTTCACATAAGAGAATGAGAGTAATATTATAGATTAACTCATGAGAAGCAATCCAAATTATCATTACAAGATAGATTATTATTAAAATATTAATGATCTAATTTAAATTATCGATAATCTGAATAAGTTATCGGCTACCGCAATCAAAAGATTGAAATATTTATTTGAGTTGCTTAAGATATCGGTTTTAAACCAGTGACAGATTTATTTAAAAAAAAAAAAAAAAAAGACCGGCATTCCGAGACGTCCTCTTTGTAGAGATTCGCCTGAAACTCTTCTCTGCTTACGGCTTGCTTGCTCTTTTACTATAAGAATCTAGTCCGCATCACCTCCTTGCCTCAAGACCTCCACCACATGTAGTCTTTCTGGAAAAAGAGATTTACCCCAGCTTCTATAAGACCAGCTTGAGACCAACTCGTCCCATTCTTCTGGTAGCAAGTCTAGAAAGTGAATTCAAGAATTTTCTCCATCTCGACTTCTTCTGCCACCTTTGTTCAAGCAACTACTCGTAAAATCTTATATTCTTATCAGTCTTTAAGGCTCTTTATCAAGAAAAAGAACCGATCGAGAGGCCCATCAAGCTCTGAGTAAGCTCATCCTCTCCTAACCTTCTTCCTGCGTAATTTCCGTCACTCCCAATAAATAGCTCTTGCTACGTAAATACTGTCGTTTTTGATAAACATAGGCCATCCCCCTATTTTCACTCGTAACTAAGGCTGTCCCAAGGGATAGAGTTGGAGGCATCGGATGCCTCCAAAGTTCGCATCGCCAATGCCAAAAGGACGTGTCACAGTCCATCCACGGCCTTTGTTTATAATAAAGATAAATAGGTAAATGATAATCTATCGTCATAAGTTACAATCAGAAGCCTTGTTCTCTTTTCTTTCCATCGCGAGAAGACAGTTATAAGAATGGTAAAATAGTCGTCAGCTAGTTATAAAATAAAATTCATTTCACAGAAGAAGTCTAAACTTCGTTTTTTTTTTTTTTTTTTTAATGTTTTGAATCCAGTTGCAAGTCAGCCTATTATTCGAGTTATGGAGCTTAACTTGTGAATGCCTTGTGCTCGAGGAATTTTAAATAGTACTTGACTCCAAGCCTAAAAAATGATGCTCACTAAAAACATAACGTCATTGCCGAAACCTTATTGATTTGACTCGGAAAAGCTTTCAAAAAGATAATCACTAGAAGCGGCAATTGAAATGGTTGGGTTTCCATCTAACACAAATTTGCCTCAAGATTTTGTTTTTCGGACAAGCGATTAACGGCTGAAACGATCTTGCGTAAATAAATAAGAAAGAAGAAATAGTTGACAAAGGTAAGGTTTTGCTAGAACTCATGAAATTTATTCGGCCTCATGCATTTTCTATCTTAGACAATATCAATCTTTTTTCTCCTTAAAATATGAAACTTCATTACTTAGAACGATGGTTCACAAAATGTTAGGTTATAATGTTGATTAATCTGATCTGAATCACTAACGTGGTAAAAGAAAAATGAGGCAGAATGGTTAATCCGATCTTTTTCGATTAATCAGCTCATCTTCTTCTCCCAAAGATTTCATCGGTTCTTGTGAGATTTCATCCTAATCTACAATGTTGAGTCAATTTAAGTGAAAATCCAGCCAATCAATTTGGAGAAGATCTTTTCACCTTTCTAATTTGTCATATTCAAAGAAGAGTTTAATTTCAACACTCCTAACACTCCTTCATCAAGACCTCTATAAAAGTAGCCCTACATAACATAGGTAAGGAGATTTTGAGACTTTTATGCTATATCTTTTGAGCTTGGAGTTCTCACCCAAAGAGCTCAAAGACTCTCCTTCCTTGCATCGGCTAATTTGAGCATCAAAGAGTTCGTTCAAAAGAAACTTTGAGGCTTCTAACATTCTTCTTTGAGTGTTCAAAGTTAAGCTTGCAGTGTAAGAGCATATTGTTCAGATGAGCTAAGCATTCCTCTCCGATTGAGGTGTGAAAGGCCAAATTCCAATGTTAATAGATGATACATAATTGAATCTGATAATAATTGTTAATATATCTTTCAAAAGCATGAGTTTCATGGTTAGGACTCTTCTTTGGCGCTGATTATTTGCATCAGACTTTTTATTTTTTATCAAAATTTTCTTAATATTTTTTATATAATCTCTCTTCCTTTTATTACACAAAATTGAGAGAATTTAAGAAGTTATCTTTTCTTTTTTATGAAAAAAATGAGCGATGAGGGTTCTCCTACCAAATTTTATTAAAGCATCATAATTATAAGATGTTTAAAGGGGAAGAAATGAAAAGGAGAATATTACAAAAATTTCAATGGAATCCACCAACTTTACAAAGCAATGGTTGTCGATAGAATAATGGAAGCAATGATTTTATGAAAATTCTCGACTTGTACTATACTTGTTACATGTATGCTATAGCTAGTTGATTCCAGTTCCCAGTTCTTCCTCTAAGTAGCCTCCAAACTCTTCTTTCTCCATATGGTTATAGGTGAGATTGGATGGCAACTGTCTCATTCTTAGCACTCTAGCCAATCTCCAAGATAGACCGTGAGAAAGCGCAAGGACAAATACCTAGATGATCCACTAACTCTTAATTAGCCTTGCACAAGATACACCAACTGTTTACCCTTCAACCTTTTTTGGCCAAGATATCGCTAGTATATAGTTTATTTAGGAGAGCCAACCAAAGAAAAATTTTACTTTTCTTTTAAGGCAAATGCTTTTCATACTATAGCATAAAAGTGGTAGACAACATCATATTGGTTGGTGAATCTATATAGAGAGTCCGCACTAGATCTGCCATCCCTATTTAGCTTCCATACTCGCACATTCTGAGTTAGCAATGGCTGAACATTGCAAAATAGACTCTTAAAGTTGCTCTAGCTGCTGGTACTCAAGAGCTGTAAGGGGGCCTGAAGACGAATCCTTCATTGCTGTGATGTTCGGCTCTATAGTGATGCCATTAAACAATGCTTAGCAATAAAATAGGTATAGATGTCCTTAAAAAGTAAGGCTAGGGGAATAGGGGTTATAACTATATATCCTTGTAAAATATGATATTTTTTGCACTATCCTGTTTAAAAGTTAAATAGTTCCAGAATGCATCCAACCCCTGACAAATATCTTCCATGTTTTTCATAATCCTTAGATGATTGTATGCACAGCATGTGATCCCCACATCTTGTTTACTTCTCTTTCTATCAATGCATTAGATTTTTATGCTGTTTTTGTATATATTACCTGGTTATGACATTGAGGTTGTTCCTGGAACATTTTTTTCAGCGTTTGGTCAGAGGAGGAAATTATGAAATCTTTGCTTATAGAAGTCAGGAAAATAAAGGATGTGTCTGCGAGATTTAAGATTGGTGAAGAGGTAAAAGCTTATGTACTTCTGACACTTGTATGCCATGGGTTGCCTTTCTGTTATGAGATGCTCTCTTTGTTCAGCAAAGCTAAAAATATAGCTTGAGTCCTGCATACCAGGTTCCTTTTAGAAGCATGATCTCAGTTCTAATGCTAAAGCTTTGGACTCATCTTGTGTGCACTCAAGCAAGATCTACAAAACCAGTGCCGAGATCTGTATCGGTACATTACTAGCTCAGCATGATATTAGTTGAAAACACTATGTAAATATATAGAAGGTAAGAGTTTACACTGAATAAAGTTATATGTATTTTTTATTCATTCTTATGGTGCTGTAATTTATCTTGCAGGGTGCCTCAGTTATCATTTCCCTTTTATAAAAGCAGAAGGGGTTAGGCAAATACTCTTCCTTGCAATGGCTCCTGCATACTTGGAGCCCCTATGAAATGAAATTCTGAATAATATCTACAACCGTTCTGGAACTAAGCACTTGTGAGGAGGCATATTTCCTTATTATTGCAGACATGACATGTCGTTAGCTTGTCTTTCTAAGGTTGGTTCTGGGATTTGGAAGATAATATTCTGAGAGTGCTTGATTGTTCTGTCCCATTTTGCTAACCCTGGTTAAAGGTTCAAAATTTAATGGCAATATTGCTTGTCTGCTGCTGGATTTTCAGTAATTTTATGAACTCCAAAGATCTCTGTACTTGTAGCACTAAGTCAGTTGTCTTTCTTTCAACCATTCATGTTGCTTGTATACATATGTTTCTGTGCTAAACTTGTTTTTGTGGATTAATCTTGTGGCATATTAGAGCTGTGCATGGGACATTTTATTCTTCTTCCAGAATCTACCGTTAGTGGCCTGAAATTTTAGAAAAGGGTTGTCTGGTGGACTTCCCCATCTTACTCTAAGCAAGTGCCCTCAATTGCTGTTGCCCATGCGTATTGAAGCTCATATAGAAAAGAAAAGGAGCTTTCTCAGCAGGTGTTAGCTGTAACAATTCTTTACAGGGTTCAAATTAATTAATGGCAATCAATGTTCATCAAGATCAGCTAATTCATTGTTTGTTCTGGAGTGATGGCTTCCCTTGTGTGGAAATGAACGAAGATTTTATGCACCTTGACAGTGCCAAAGAATCCTTCTGATACCTGAAATCAAAATTCAAACCAACCAGAGAGAAAAAGTGATTGAAGAATCCCTGACATGCCAAGCTCCAGACTAGATTTCTCTTGTGAGCCTCATCATGCCAAATAGCTTCCTCATCCTCTGATATTGCTAATGAAAATATGATTCAGAGCAGGGGAAAAGAACTCATGTTGCCGATCTCTACTAATTTTGAATTAAATTTTTGTTGTTATCTTCATCACCATTATGGATCTTTAAGCCCAGAGACATGCGACCAGGTTGAACAATAACCATTGATGTGGCTGATCACGCCTCCTGGCGGCACGGTAACAGCGTGCACAGCCTTCGAAACAATGGTAATAATTTCAACTGGCTCCTAGCATCGGTCTCGGCTTCGGCCTTGGCACCGGTCTCAGCCTCGGCTTTGGCCTCAGCCTCGGTCCTGACTTCGGACTCAGCCTCGGCTTCGGCTTCGACCTCGGGCTCAGTCTTGGCTCCAGCCCTGGCTTCGGTCTCGTTCCCAGCCTAAGGCTCGACCCCGGTCTCGGCTTCGGTATCGGCTCTCGGATTCGGTACTGGCTCTTGGATTCGGCATCGGCTCTCAGCTTCGGCATCGGCTCTGGGCCTCGGCCTCGGCCCCGGCATTGGCTCTGGGCCTCGGTCTCGGCTCCAACTTTGGCTCCGGCCTCAGCCTTCGATACAATTTCAGCCATGAAGCCAGATTCTAATGCTGAACAGATTTAAAACAACTACCACGCGGCCCACTTGCCCACCTTTTGTCAGGATCACGGGCAATTACAGATACTACACATCTGCCGATATCTGCGGAACATATCTAACAATCAGGCGTCAACCTACGAAGCCGATCTTAACAGAAGAGAGAATTCGGCTGTCATCACGAAAGGGTAAGAAGGACCCTGAACAGGTATATAAAGGCCGACCCCCAATGAGGGGGGGACTCTCTCTCTTTCTCGAGCTCTACTGATAAGAAATTCCTGTTCCTCATGTTACTGACTTGAGCGTCAGAGGGTCCCCTACTGGAACCACTGGTCCGGGACTTTTATTGCAGGTTCTCGGCTGACGGAGGTGATCCCATCACTCCTTTAAAGGTCCACGAAGCTCTCCTCTCGCCCGACGCACCTCAATAGTGATTTGGCAGCAACAGGTTGGTGCGCCAGGAAGGAAGGCACAGCAGACAGACGTTTACCCTCATATATCTGCGACCCTACGACCTCTGCAAGGAAGACGATGGTGATGACGCGAGCTCAGGAAGCTTCCACCAGCCAGGCCGCGGGACGCCTCCCGCGGGCTGAACAATCGGAGGCCAACCTTCCTATTCCGCCTCCCGCGCAACCGTAGGCTAGCCAGGCTGATCGGCTCGCAACCGTAGGCTAGCCAGGCTGATCGGCTCGATGCCCTGACTCAGCAGGTGTAAGATTTGATAGCGGTAGTGCGGGGACTGCAGGAGCAAGGCTCCGCCGCCATGCCTATGCCACCTCAACCCCCTCCGCCACATATGGAGGGCCATGGAGCTAGTCAACCTCATCGGGGCAGGACCCCTCTTGAGGCCTCCCACCACTCGCCCCCAAAGCCTCATCGCCGAGAGACCTCCAAGCGACGACGGTCTCTTTCCCACTATTATGACCGCTCTCACGGGCGGCATGGTGAGAAAGAACCAAAGCACATGATCAACTCCTTGCCTTCTTACGCGCGAACTCCGACATCTTTGCGTGGTCATCCTCCGACATGCCAGGCATCCCTGAGGAGGTAATCACTCACAAACTCAACATCAAACTAGGATGCCGACCTATCCGGAAGAAGAAGAGAAGCTTCGCTCCAGACCAACAACTGGCCATAGACGGGGAGATCCGCAAGCTGGAAGCGACGGGCCACGTTCGAGAAGTCCATTACCCCGATTGGCTAGCCAATGTCGTGATGGTCCGTAAGGCTAACGGAAGCTGGAGGATGTGCGTGGACTTCACTGGCCTCAATAAAGCATGCCCCAAGGACAGCTTTCCGTTGCCTCGGATTGATCAGTTGGTGAACGCTACGTCCGGACATGAAACCTTGAGCTTCATGGATGCCTTCTCGGGGTACAACCAAATCAAGATGGACCCAGCTAACGAGGAAGCTACTTCATTTATAATGGAGAAGGGAATATACTGTTATAAGATGATGCCATTTGGACTAAAGAACGCTGGAGCCACTTACTAAAGGCTAATGAACAAGATCTTTGAAGACCAGATCGGGCGCAACATGAAGGTGTACGTGGACGACATGCTGACCAAAAGCACCCATACCACTTATCACATTGCTGACATGGCAAAAATCTTCGGCAACCTTCGTCGGTATCAGATGAGACTGAACCCCCGCAAGTGTGCCTTCGGGTAACAGCAGTTCTTGGGTTTCATGGTGACCCAACGTGGGATTGAAATAAACCCTAACAAGATCCGAGCCATTTTAGACATGAGGTCTCCGGTTAACAAAAAGGAAGTCCAACGCCTGACTGGAAGGGTGGCGGCCTTGAGCCATTTTCTGTCCAAGTCCGCATAGAGATGCTTACCTTTCTTTAAGGCACTGCGCAAAGTCAACGGCTTCGAATGGACGAGGGAGTGCCAAGAGACCTTCAAGGGATTGAAAGAGTTTCTGTCCACTCTGCCACTGCTGTCCAAGCCGAGGGATGGGGAAGAACTTCTTCTATACCTCGCGGCCTCTCCTGAAACTGTCAGCTCCGTGCTGGTTCGCATGGATGCCGATGAAACACAAAAGCCAGTATACTATACCAGCAAGGTACTTCACAACGCGGAGACCAGATATTTGAGAGTCAAGAAGATTATCTTCGCGTTGATTGTTTCTTCCCAGTGCCTCCGATCTTATTTTCAAGCTCATCCGATCGTGGTAGTCATAGACCAACCACTTAAGGCGATCCTCTCTCGTCCTGACACCTCGGCTGGCTGGCGAAGTGGGCACTCAAGCTGGAAGAATTCGACCTATCGTTTCGTCCTAGGTCGGCCATGAAGTCTCAAGTCTTGGCAGACTTCTTAGTCGAGTGCACTTGGGCTGAGGGGCAACCAGAAGAGTCCCATGCAAACCCCTTGGGTCCTGGAACCGAAAGAGGAGATGACTGGATCCTTCATGTGGACGGAGCGTCAAATTCCTAAGGGAGCAGAGTGGGCCTCATCCTGGCTAGTCCAGATGGAATTGTAACCGAGTATGCCCTCCGTTTTCTTTTCTCAGCCACCAACAATCAGGCTGAGTATGAAGCCCTACTGTCTGGGATAAGATTGGCTCGAGAGCTCGAGGTGAAAAGCCTTAGAGTATTCACTGACTCCCAACTAATCACCGGCCAAATCAGAGGGGAGTGCGAGGCGCGGGATCCTACTATATCTCACTACTTAAGTATGGTGCAGTCACAAGCCTCTCCCTTAGCCTACTTCAGCGTCAGCTACATTCCTCGGAGGGAGAACGCCAGAGTTGACGCTTTGTCCCGACTAGCCACCTCAGCTGACGGGATTTTGGGAAGGACCTACGTAGAGCATCTGAAAATCCCAAGCATCGAAGCAACAGAAGAAACCCTGCCGATCGAGCAGGAGCCCTCTTGGATAGACGCTTATATCCGGTACCTTACCGATGGCACCCTCCCTGAAGACCCGACTGAGGCTAAGCTGCTCAAGCAGCGGACCCCAAAGTTTCTGATGATGGAAGGAAAGCTCTACCGAAGGTCGTTCTTGTACCCAGTTCTCAAATGTGTCAGCCCCACGGAAGCGGATTACATCCTACGGGAAATCCATGAGGGCATATGTAGAAGTCACCTGGGAGGTAGAGTCCTGGCGTACAAAGCCCTACGGCAAGGATACTACTGGCTGACAATGAGGGAGGATGCGTCCGAGCTCGTCAAGAGGTGCGATAGTTGTCAACGTCATACCAACATCCAGCGGCAGCCAACGTCCCAGCTGACCCCCTTGGTTGCACCTTGGCCCTTCGCCCAGTGAGGTATGGACATCTTGGGACCGTTCCCTTCAGCCTCCGGTCAGTGCAAGTTCTTGCTGATAGTCGTCGACCATTTCACTAAGTGGATCGAAGTCGAAGCACTCGCTAAGATCACCGAGGGCAAGGTGAGATCCTTTTTCTGGAAATCTATAGTATGCCGGTTCGGACTGCCGCACACCCTTGTCACCGACAACGGCCGGCAGTTTGATAACGCCCCCTTTCAAGAATTCTGCGCTGAGCTAGGTATCCATCGGCGGTTTACCTCAGTGGCGCATCCCCAGACCAACGGCATGGCTGAGGTAACCAACCACATTATCCTTCAAGGACTTAGAACCCAGCTAGATGATTGCAAAGGACGGTGGGTTGAGGAGCTCCCCAATGTGCTGTGGACCTACAATACAACGTCGCGAGCCCCCATCGAAGAGACTTCCTTCAGCCTAGTCTTTGGGTCCGAAGCTGTTATTCCTGTGGAGATAGGTGTCCCAAGCCCCTAAACGGAGTTGTACAATGAGGGGGACAACCCAAATCAGTTGCGGGCTAACCTCGACCTAGTGGAAGAACTACGAGACCGAGTGCGACTCCGGATAGCAGCTTACCGACAGCGAACGGCCAAGTATTACAATGCTCGCGTCCGCCCCAAGGCATTCTTGCCAGGAGACCTAGTCCTCAGACGAACCGAAGTTTCAAAGCCGACGGAAGAAGGCAAGCTAGCGCCGAAATGGGAAGGACCCTATCGAGTCGCAGAGGCACTCCACCATGGAGCATACAAAATTGAGGGGCTGGATGGAAAGCCTCTTTCCCGCACTTGGAACGCAGACAACCTATGTCGGTACTATCAATAGTTTGTTAATGTCCCTAATTTGAGCATGTCTACTAGAGTAACATTCATTCTCACTAACACGTGTCTTTGAGTGATCCTGCTTCTTAATTAAAGCCTGACTCCGCGTTGGCACCTGAAGCCCGACTCCGCATCGGCACCTAAAGCCCGACTTCGCGTCGGCACGTGAAGCCCAACTCCGTGCTGGCACTTGAAGCCCGACTCCACCTCGACATGGTTCGATTCCGTGTCAGCGCAGTGGCCTGGTCACGCAACAGATGCGTCAGGCTGGCTTCGAGCCTGATGTCGTGGTGTACAACACCTTGCTCGGTGGCTTTGCGGCAGCCGGAAGAATGGAGGATGGATATGAGCTCCTGAAAGAGATGAGGAGGAAAGGATGTGAACCGAATGCCATTTCGTACACTACTTTGATCCAGGCCCTCTGCTCGAGGTACCGAATGGATGAGGCAATGAGGATGTTTGTTGAAATGAAAAGAAATGGTTGTGTTGCTGATGCTGTAACGTTTAACACTCTTATCAGTGGGTTCTGTAAGTCAGGACAGATCAATAGGGGATATGAATTCATTGATGCAATGGTTCAGCAGGGCTACAAGCCAGACCCAAGCGCCTATTTCTCCATCTTTGCAGCACATGAGAAGAAGGAAGAGTTGGAGGAGTGCCTGGAGCTCATGGGAAGGATATTGAAAGGTGGCATCCTTCCTGATCTCGGTATCTATAATATAGTGATTCGCTTGTCCTGCAAACTTGGGGAGTTGAACCAAGCAATCACAACATGGAATGAGATGGAATCTAGCAGGCTAAGTCCAGGGCTTGATACATTTGTTATCATGGTGCATGGTTTTACCGAGCAAGGGTCATTGATTGAGGCCTGTGGGTACTTCAAAGAGATGGTGGAAAGAGGGCTCTTTGCCACACCCCAGTATGGTATTTTGAAGGACCTACTGAATTCACTGCTGAGAGATGGGAAGCTTGAATTGGCCAAAGATGTGTGGGGATGCATTGTGAGCAAAGGCTGTGAGCTATATGTGTATGCTTGGACTATTTGGATCCATGGGCTGTACTCTAATGAACATGTTAAGGAGGCTTGCTCATACTGTTTGGACATGCTGGATGCTGGTCTCATGCCACAGCCATACACATTTGCAAAGCTAATGAAGGGCTTAAAGAAGCTTTATAACTGGCAGATTGCAGCAGAAATAACAGAGAAAGTGAGGAAGATGGCAGAAGAGAGACATATCACGTTCAAGATGTATAAGAGGCTTGGTGTGAGGTTACTAGAAGACAAGGTGGAAGCTAGGACTAAGAGGAAGGGAAGGGGCCGCAGACGTCAATCAGGTCATGGTCAGATTCAGGCCCGATCTAGTCTGTTAGATCCTTATAGCGAAGAATCTCATATGCCTTGATGGGAGTTTGCAGCAAAATTGAAGGCCACAATGACTTTGATGGTTGTGGATTTTGTCGGCAACTTTGAGGAACTGATGAAAATTGCATGCACTTCCGGAGGAATTTGAAAGGAAAGGGGTACAATAAGTTATATTTGGACCCAAAGGATCTTGGCTGGATAAAAGAAATAGAGCGCTCTCATTTTATGTCGAGCCTCCGAGCATCCCAAAGTGCATTAAGTGTACTTTAAAAAATATATATACTTTGATTTTTTTTTTAATAATTGGAGTTTTTCTTTCTTGCATTCAACCCCTCGGGTTGAATCCAGGAAACCTGAGGCAAATAATGAAAGATATGAATGACTCGCAAAAGATCAGATTTCCTTCCGAAAAAACGGAAGAGCTTTTTGGCTCACTCAATTTTGTCCTTGTTGCACTAACGTCTCCCTCCTTTAAAAGTTTAAAATTAGATCTACCAAGTTCCAAATGAACCACTGTGGCCCTTCCCTTCATCTTCCTTATAACATTGTTTAAGCTAGAGTAGTATTTGAGTCTTATTCTGGCTGTATGGTTTGTGAGTTTTTTAATGATAAGTACAATGCCATTATTTCCAAGATCTTCAATTTCTTTATACCATAACTGAATTGCAGTTCCTCTTTTTGGGTCTATGATATATATTGTATCCAAAGTTTTGTATATGATATTATTGTTTTATAAACTAGCCATGTTTTTGGTTTCTTGTGCTTCAGGCATGCATTCAGCAGATAATATTTGCTTTGCCACTGCTTCCAGGAATGGGTTGGAGCTTCTTTTATCCTAGAGTTGCACCATGTTGGTCCCCACAAAGTCCATCAACTGTGAGCCATTTTACTACCTATAGTTGCTAGGCAGAACTTTGAGGATATATGATATTTCAAAAATAATTTTATATTGAATAAAAAAAAGTGTTATGTGCTTATAAGTCAAATTCATTCATAATCATTAACTTTCACAAAAGTTTTTAAGGTATATAGTTTTGGTTCACTAACCGGTTAATTGGGACAGCATATAAGCTTAAAGCATTACAAATGATAACAGAGTTGACTTAAACGTATGAAAGTTGATGGGCATAAGAAAAGAATTACCTATGTACTGATGGTAGAATCTCACATGGCGTAGAACCATCCTTTCAGTACTAACAATCTGACTAGGGATAAATTCTGACTAGCTTATGGCATACGAGAGAATGTCGCATTATAAGGAGAAAGATCATAATATCCCAAAAATAGTCCTACATCGAATAGAAAAGAAATATATTATATATTTATAGCTTAAGTTCATCTGTTATCCATTAACTTTTGCTTAGCCTGCTAATAAGTTAGCAGGTGGGTTTGGAACGAGCTTGGGGTGTTGTAGGATGGTATAGGACTATCACATCAGTAAAAGGATGTGTTGAATATATTGGAGGTCATCTAGGGAAAAGAGTGTTGAAAAATATTATGGCAGTTGTTCCCTTAGCGATTGAGGAGCAATAGACTTGGATCTTAGCAACTATAATGATTGAAATTAAGACATATATATATATATATATATATATATATATGAGAGAAAAAGAGATAGATTTGGTTAGATTCATGTGTAATTAAATCCAAATCCGATCACTCTCCCCACTATTAGATTCGCACAGATATCAAAGTCAAATACTATTTTTTAACTATATTAGTTTTTTTTAAAACTCTGATGGAATAAATAGAAACAAATAAAAATAAATACAAAAATGAAGAAAGTAGATACTTACACTTTTACGAAAGGCAGTAAATATTTATTCTATGAAGTAAACACTACTATGTATAAAATAAATAGATGGCTTAGTCTATAGTAGTGAAAAGAAATATTATAGGAATGAGGAATGTGGAAGCCAGATATGTAACGCATAAGAATTGGCTACCCATCTTGTCTTTTTAATCTTTATAAATATGCTTTGTGTTTTTAGGGCACATTAAGTGTCTAATAATTTCTATTTATAGGTATAAATAGATTTGGCTACATTCGAATGTAGCTAATTTTAAGATCTAATCACCTTTTCTATGCTTGGTCCCTACCACTTGGTCCCTACGGATCCTGAAGACACCTTGGTTTTTTACCTTTTTTATCTTTGAGATCCATAAATTGTATGAATCCAAAGGTAGAAAAAATGATCAGATTTAAGCGTGGTTACATTCGAATATAACCAAGTCCAAGATCTGATCACCTCCTCTACCTTTGGATCCATGCATATCTTCAAGCCATCTTACCTTTTTAAAATGTAGCCAAGATTGAACCCAATCATTTTTCTTACCTTTAAATTTATATAGTTCACGAATCTCACAAATGAAAAAAATAAATAAATAAAAAATATGAAATATGAAATAACTAAGAAATTCGTGTTGATCCAAGTATAAACCTCCCTCTCTCTCTCTCTCTCTCTCCCTCTCTCTATATATATATAATCAAAAGAGATTCTAGTTGCTAACAGTGCCTACGCTATCCTTCAATTAACTTTAGGTTCAATTATTAGCTTGAGACACTGCATACCTGATGAACTTTATGGGATCAAAGGGCTCACTTTGTAATATAACTTCATTTATCAACGTAACATAAATCAGCAGTCGCAAGAGTGTTTGTGAGGTATGTTCTTAATTCGTAAAAAAATTTCATTGTAAAAAAAAATGCCAGAATTGGACTCGTATACATTTTAACAACTGATAATAAGGACATTGTGAAAAAAATGAATAGATTGTACTAATTTTATGTACCTAATGGTGCTAATTTCTAAAATAACAGTTCCCTTCTGGCTCAGAACTAAAAGCAGAAATTGCTGCAATGCAAATTTTGAAGCCTGACACCATCATGTAGAAGGGAGACTCCATTTAAATTGATATGACTATCTTGTTAGTATGCTCGGAATTTACAAGTACTTTCAAGATCAATGAATTTCATTTTTCCTCTCTTGTTTTATTGCTTCATAAGACCTCATTACTTCTTTAAATTTTTCCTCAGCAGCCTCTGAAAAAACAGAAAGAAAGTATTCATCTCGGTCATCAATGACATAAAAGTAAGGTTGCCTACCAAATGAATACTTCAAAAATGTGAATTGGAAGAGAATTGAGTTAAACTTCACATTAGAAGAAAAGGACAACACTTTATATACCTTTGTTATCTTGGTTTAGATCAGGGTGATGCTCCATTGCTTTTGCTCTGAAAGCATTCTGCAATACAAACGGCAACACGTGTACGGTCAGAAATTACAGCATTAATACTATCAGAAGTAGTCTTGGCATTCTTCGCTAACTTTCCCATGTCTTCATTCAAACAGAAAAGGAACTCTTTCCATGTCACTTAACTACAGCAGAATATCCAATGAGGAGGAATTGGTTGGGGTTGAAATTATATCATCACTAGGAACCAACAACAGCAAAGTGGTCAAAGACTCAATGACAATCTGACAGGCATATAATCCAACGGATGTAAATACACTTCATACTGGTTGTTCACTTGCTGTTCAGCCGATAGAAAAGTTAATTGGGTGTGTTATTAGCAACAAAGGAGAACACAGTGTCCATTTTACATTATAAACCTTAAAGCAGTTTATTTTTCTATACAACTATGCAAATGTAGAAAAAAATAATAGATCACAAAATAGAATCTGGACTATCACAAGTGAGGTACTGTAGTGCAATACCTTAATCTCAGCATCTGAATAGGGTTTTGCCCTTGACCTGAAGGAACAAACACAAAACTGATGGATTAGACAACTCAAATCCCAAAACTCTAGCTACCATATCAACATATATTACTCTATTCAATCTAAGCTATAGCTTGCTATCTTTTTGATAAGTAACATGGAAATACAAAAAGTTCATATCCAGCACCATGCCAAAATCATAAACCACTGCAACAGAATGTTCAGAAGATCATATGAATTCACATATCTAACAGAAAAAGAACCTACAGACGATTCAGAAAAAGGCCTACAGAGGAAAAACCACATCATATTTTTATACACCAGATGAACATATTCAATTGTTAAAGAGAATTTCCAATGCTTCTGGTGTATCCACTTGAAAAAATTTTATCTAAAAGGTATGAGGCAGAAAGACTCGTCTATAAAACACACATATCAGTTTATAGACAAGCAAATTCATGCTGACATTATTTGCTACCAGAGGAGAAAAAAAGAGAGGAAAATCTTTCAGGCAGAAATGGTGGAAATCAATACCTGTCAAGACCCAATAATGAGTAGTGATGTGACATTGAATAGCTTCCCCTGGCCTGAGGGGCAGATCTATGATTAGTTCTTTGATCTCTGTAAGATGTATCTGCCTGCCAGTACCAATCATCACGATGAGTATGATGATATGAGCCAGGGCCATTCTCCCTCCAACTCTCATAGCTCCTCTTATATTTCTCTCTCTCTCTATTGAATACACTTTGCATGCGCCTTATACGCTCCTATACAAATCAAATGCATCTGGTCAACCCATGCATACACACGCGCACACGTACACACACACACACAAAAAAAAACATAAAAGAACACAGGATTTAAAGGGAGTAAAAGGAAATCAAGAAGATGCTATTTAAAACTTTTCTTGTTGCATCATCTTTACTGAATGAAAAACAATTTACGTGCCAAATGACCAGCAAGATTTTAGCTGGATAAGAGGACATTTTGGGAGGAAGCCGGACAACTTATTATAAATTCTAAAACCGAACAGGACAAACAAACCGAATGCCCTGATAACTGTTAACGGTAGTCTAGTGAAATAAAAGTGGAAGGAGTAGACTGTTTGGAATAAAGAACAGAAACTTCAGGTTAACATCAGAAAGCACCAGCCACCGCATCAATTAGTAATATCCAAAACTTAGGCATCTTATCTAATTTCTAACCGCTCAAGAGTTCTAGATTATTCCTAAATAAGCTACTTCAGAGGTTTGCCATACTCTGTATGATGTGTTTGTAGACCAAGAGACAGAGCAGAAGAATTTAAATAACAAAAATCCAGAGATGGCATGGAAAGCTGCAGAAGGAAGTACACCATATTTTGCAAGCTGATCCATCACAGCACTAGGACATGGTGAACTTCAGAGAGTGTACAAAGTAAAGCATCAGAGAGAAAGATGTCTTGAAATTGTGAAGTCATGTCCACAGCAGATATTGCACACTGATCCATCATGGCAATGAGATGTTATAGTCCCGAGTTCAGACATCAATTGTTGAAGAAATCCTTAAAATTAGCACAAAACACTAAATGGAAACTAGGGAACAAAGGTCTGCAGTATGGTAAATTTTCACTGAGAGCCTGGTTGAAATGCAAAAGTTGATAATGCATGTGATGCAGCGCATATAGAATTTAAATCAACAGACAAGAAATTTTAAATTTAGCCTTCCCATTGACCAATATATACATCATCGGCATACAATAGGCTCTGCCAAGAGCGGCAGGTTAAGCAATGAGAGATACATATAATAATAACAATGAAAATCTACATTCATGACTGTTTGAAATTGCACTTAAGGCACCACCAACCTATCATGCATAAATTAAGACTGAGATTCCCTTCCACATCACTATAAAAGTTGAAGTTGATGCATTTTCCTTCTCCTATGCCTGTTCCTTGCATCATTAACTTACCAGGAATAAGTTAGGACTTGATCGACACAACCCTGTCTATTCTCTCATATCAATTAACCCCTAACCTTTCTTGCTAACGTGTAATGGATAACTTGAGACTGCCTATTTTCTCCCCATCTCTCACCAAGACTCACCACAGGAACTTCCTACAGCTTATATGAGCCTGCAATCTGTTTCGCTGAGTAATTCTAACCACAGAAGAACTGCAATTGAAACCTCTAACAGGAAGTGACTGATGTTGGTTTTGAAGTCCATTTACTTTAAAAGCAGGCGAATCTACAAAAGAGAGACTTATTCAGAGGCAGTCCAAAATAAATATGAACCATGCATCAATATAGATGTAAACTATCTTTACCTTCAAGAAAGCAGGCCAAAATGTTTTGGAACTCACATGCATTAAATAAAAACTCTTACATAGCCGTAAGTGAGGCAAACACAAATTTAAATCTCACACAATTGAAAAAAAAAAATTCATGACTTCAATCGAGTAATGCTGAAGACAATGCAATGTGAAGACAACACAACGTAAGTACAGAAAGATGGTCATTATGAATTAGACTGCATAATGTGAAGACAACAAAATGTACTGGCTGAGATGGGAAGAATTGAACAAGAAAACCCACAATCAGGAAATAACTCACCACTCTCTCCATTTCCTCCTCATACTCCTCTTGCATTCGATGGTTGTATCTCTTCCAAGCTTCCTCCTTGAAACCACCACCATTTGAACCATTGGCAGCATTTCTCCATGACGAAGTTGATTGTGATTTGCTCAACTGTTGGAACAGAAAAGAATACGATAAGATCTTTAACAACACCACCAACAAAAGCCATTTTTTCTGCATATACGAATGTTTGCTTATGTGACTAGAAAAAGTTACATATGGTCATCAGCAGATAATTGTGTTCCAAATAACTCTAGCAGAAATGCCTGTCCTTTTGCCATAATTTGTACCTATCATATTTCATTACAAATAGGGTCAGCCGAATGGTCCTGAACCAGGTGGTTCAGGGCGAACAGAGTTGAACCAGCTTGGAACTCGGACGGTTCAACCTTCCGCTTTGGTACAGGGGGCGAATGGCCTCAAACCACCCATACCATCCTCATACCGATATACAAAATCATACCAAACCATCTTATACCAAACTAAACCCTCCAATTTGGTTTGATACAATGGCAGACATGGGTGAGGGACTCCTAGTCTACCTGATCGGTACGCCACTGGTTCGGTATGGTACACACTGTACCAAACTGTATTATCCTTGTACCAGTATGATACGATGAACCTTGATTGCAACTTCTAAGGAGTGCATTTAGGAAAATATTGGACACATTAAATGATAATAAAGTTGAACAGCAGCAATAACAATTATAAATACTCTACCAAGAATATGATCAGGGAATCGAGTTCTGAACAATGCTGACAGCAAGAACTTTAAAACTTTATAAATGACCTAAGAACTTGTATGTTTTCCTAAGAAAACTGTTTATAAGTGTTTAAAATTGTTGTAAGTTGATGATAACATTAAAGAAGACTGTTTAGGGGTGCTCAAAATCATTGTAAGTTGATGATAACATTAAAGAAGACTGTTTAGGGGTGCTCAAAATCATTGTAAGTTGATGATAGCATTATGAGCCAGTAGCTGTTATTGCACAGGCTCTCTCTCTCTTACACCCACACCCACACATATTTTCATAAGAAAATTGTATATAGGTGTTCAAAACCATTGTAAGTTGAGGATAACATTATGGAAGACTGTTTATGGGTACTCAAAATCATTGTAAGTTGATGATAGCATTATGAGCCAGTAGCTAGTTATTGCAGAGTCTCTCTCTCTCTCTCTCTCTCTCTCTCTCTCTCTCGTGCGCACGCATATGCATTTCTTTGCACTTATTTTTAGCCATATACATAGGCTGCTTAGTTTTCTCTGGCAGCGAGAAATTCCTAGAATTTTGACAAAACTTTGAATCTTTCGTTCTTCATTAGTCAGTTAAAAATTCATCTTATCTCCTTTCACACCTCTTCAATGGCATTTAGGTTGGATTAACTTTCTTTCATGAACTATGATGGTTCAAGCGATGATCAAGTCCTCCAAGCATTTTGCAGTGACATTGGAAGGATACAGTGAAGAAGGCACAATGCCATGGTCCCTACGTAAGCTGAATACTGAGTGTGAGACGTAATATTTTCTTTGGTTGAGAAAGCTATTCCACATAATATCCATTTTGCAGAGAACCTTGAAACTTATATGGAGCTAATGATTTTATATCCTGTTCTTTTAAGCATCAGAATTCCATCTTCCCTATTAAGTTGTAGAAAATCCTAATCTAGAGAGTGGATACCAGCTTCCCCCACTTTAATCACTTTTCTCTTCATCCATCTCCAACGTTTTTCAATACATCACTTACAACCACTGGTTATGCTTTACTTAGACTCCAAGATAATATAAGAATCTGTATACACCATGCCTCATTTAAAATATAATTCTAGGGCAATAAACTCCTAATCAGATATCTTTCACAAACCCAACTTAGCAGTCCTGGTCACCTCAACTGTTCTTATATGACCACTATAACAACCCCTACTTCTCTATGATACTGGTTAGTTGATTGGTTCTATGGGCTTTGAAAGGTCAGATATTATTAAGATCAAGGATTAAACTACTCATACCAATATATATACTGTCACCTTATCAGTACGACATGCTACTTTATGAACACATGGTACATATGTGGTTGCTAAAAAAATAAAAATAAAATATGTACCATGCATTGATATAAAGATTACTATGAATATATTTGATGCGGGGTAAGATCGTCACCGCATCGGTATTAGTGCATGTGACAAAAGGGAAGAATCCTTTTCGACTTTTGGTCCACTAACAGCCATATTCAGAAAAAGACAAAATATAACTGACCTACTATGGTGCCTCGACAGAGCTGAGCTGTCTCCATGCCTCGGCAGGACCGAACTACCTTCATGCTTCGGCAGGATCGAGCTGCCTCCATACCTCGGGAAGACCGAGCTATTTCATGGCCTCGGCAAGATCGAGCTATCCACATACCTTGGCAAGATCGAGGAACCTTTCTTTTCAGCCCAGGCATTCTCATCACAATCTTTCTAAAATGTAAACAAGGAGCCAAATATGACCCTCTGACCGTGATCGACGAAATTTCAAATCCCTGAACAGCTGGCGGGATTTCAATCACCTCAGCTCCAACACCCTCATGGAGCGCCAATCAACCGCTGATCATCCTAACCACTAGGATTCGAATCATAACAATCCCATAACTAATTAGATTCGAATCGTACTTGCTTTTGATTTCCTAGCATGCGCCCAAAAATCAGGTAACCATCCACCGTCATTCCAGCAGTCTATAAATACCTTGTCCTAAGATCCTTTCAGGTATGCTCAACCCACTCCAAAAACTCTAGCAGAGTTCATAGCTCTCAGAGGCCATCCTTGAGAGACCCTTCTGCTGGAGTCTTCTCCTTTCATCTGTTTGCTAGGAATCTCCACTGACTTGGGCGTTGGAGGGTCTTCCGCAGGGACCACCCCCTGTGCTTCCTGCGTAGAGACTGTCTTGCAAGTCCTATGGAACGAAAATCGCCATCCGGATCCTGACGTGCGCCACCCTCAAGCCGAAGAACGACATTCTGCAGCAACAATACCAATACTAGTACTTAACTAGTATGGTATGGTATGGTATAGCCTGTACAGACAGGCACACATCGACACTTGAATCTTTGATTGAGAGAATGTGGTCCTGCATTTCAAACCTTTTATACCTAACTATAATATTGTTTATGGTCAATGCAAATATTGTTTAACAATTAACATCAGAAGTCAATATTTTCAGAAACAAAAGCATAATTTTTTTAACTATTAAATGTAGAAAGTTTATTTCCATCAATTGAAGATAGAATTAAATTCAGGTGGTAGAGTAGTAAAATAATCTATGTATTTCACATGCATGCTTCATGTAATTGATCAACAAATCGTAATATCTTAAAGGGCAAGGAAAAATCTTACTTTTATTGAACCTCAACTCAACTCATCTAAGCCTTTTCCCAATTACATGGATCGGCTACATGAATCTGCTTCCTTCACTCTGCTCTATTCAGGATTAAGTCGACATTCAAATTATAAATAATTATATCTTTTTTAATTATTTTGTTCATGTTAGTTTAGATCTATCTCTACCTCTATCCTTACCATGGATTGTTAAAAGATCACTATTTCTCACTGGAGCATCTAAAGATCTTCGTTGTCTATGTCCAAACCACCGTAATCAATTTTCTCTCATTTATCTTCAGTTGGAGCTACTCCTATCATTTCACTTATATGTTTATTTATAATTCTATCTTTTAAAGTTTTACCACATATCCATCTTAACATACGTATTTCTGTTACACTTAATTTATTCACATGTTTCAGTATTGCCCAACACTCTGTTCCATATAGCATAGCTGGCCTAATAGCAATTTTATAGAATTTTTTTTCAATTTTAATGGGATGCGCTAATCATACAATACTCCCGAAGCACTTCTCCACTTAATCCATCCTGCTTTAACTCTATAATTCACCTTCTTATTGGATAATTGATCCCAAATACCTAAATTTTTCACTCTTGGTATCTCTTGGCTTGCGATCTTCACTATTTTTCATTTGTATTTCTACTCTCACTAAAATTATATTTCATGTATTCAGTTTTAGTTCTACTAATCTTAAAATCTTTAGATTCTAATATCTCGCTCCAAATCTCAAGCTTAGCATTTACTTCAGATTTAGTTTTATCAATTAATACTATATCATCTGCAAATAACATACACCATAGGATATTATTTTGAATATGTTTGGTTAATTCATCCATAACTAATACAAAAAGATACGAACTTAAAGCAGATCCTTGATATAAACAGTAATTGAAAACTCACTAGTTTCTCCTATTGTTGTTTTAACAATATTATTGCTCTATCATATATATCTTTTATCAATTCTATATACCTTTTGGTAACTCCTTTTTTTTCTAAAATCCATCGTATTATTTTTCTAGGTACTCTATCATATGCTTTCTCTAAATCAATAAAGACCAAATGAAGTCTTTTCTTTTCCCTATACATCTTTATCAATCTTTTTAATAAATAAATAGCTTCCATGGTCGATCTTCCAAGCATAAATCCAAATTGATTATTTGACACCAAAGTTTCAACTCTTATTCGATTTTCTATTACTTTCTCCCTTAATTTTATTGCATGACGCATCGGTTTAATCCCTCTATAATTTGCACAGTTTTGAATATCTTCTTTATTTTTGTATATGGGATTCTCTCTTAGGCATTTGCATACTTTCCTAAGGATAGTATAGCAATAGTGCATTGCAAAGAGAGTAGCATTCTTGGTTCGAAAGTTTTGGTGAATTGTAGTGCTGCTTTCATCAAAAGGAGACTGTTGTATCCTGAAAGACAATCATCATACTGACCGTAAGCACCATTGCGGGACGAAATTGTCTTAAGAACATAGAGTGAAACTTTAGCCTCAGTCTGATTCATTAGGTAGCCACCATCTGCCAAACACCCACCAACATTTATAGGGTTTTGGATAGAAGATCCCTAATAAAATATTGTGTCTTGATTGATAACTATATTTCTAAATTATTGTAGGACTTCAACATTTGTTTGGAAAACAAATGGAGGAAATCCTTTTGATAATAAAAAATAACAACAATAGATATTGCAAAGTGCATTTAATTATCTAATTATTTGTATCAAAAAATATTACTATAAATTAATTTCAAGATATAAAACTAAATGCTATTTTTATATTTCTTATAAAATATATCATATAGTATTCTAAAGTAATAATTTAATACAATGTAATTTAATAATATTGTAGCATTATAATATATATATTACCACTTTACATAATTATATAACAATTACAATAATATTATAATAAAATATCTTCATATAGCATTATTATCATATAATATAATAAAAATGCAATGCAATAAATAATTACATTATATTTTATTATGTTATGATGACAATGCATTAGGCTTATGCTAATGCATAGCTTAGAGAAGGTTAAATATGTGTAGCTTTACCTTGTGTGCAAATATATTATTTTTATTATTAAAATAAAAACAACATCTTACTACGGCTTTGATGGAGCTTTTGCCTAAATGTTTCAAACCAAGTTTTTATAGTAGGCTTTTTAGCTTTTAGGAAGAATTAAAAAGTTGTTTCAAAATCTTTATCAAACATCTGAAAATAATACTAGTTATATTCAATAATTAATTGTTTTCAAAGGACTCATGAATAATTTTCAAAAAAAAGATTTTAGACATGATTCAGTATTGTAATGGACCGTGAAATTATATAACAAAGAATCCAATAGCACAACACTCAATAGCACAATGCTCATTGGTTATAAATGGACACTAGAATGATAGGAGTTGGATTGTATGATATAGTTTATGCAGGTACAGAAAAACAACTAGCTTCATATCTTTCTAAGGGATTTAGTAATGCAATATGAGCTTCATATCTCCATGTTAGACCATACAATTAATGCATGATTAAACAAACCTAAAGGTAGGTTTTGGTGAGTAAGGACCTAAGTTGATTTATTCGAATAACATATTTAGCATCAATCATTTATCTCTAGACCAATTGAAATGATATTTTAGTTGATTATTCTCTCATTGGTTGGATCAAAAAAGCTCCATATTTATTTGGAAAAGATATAATTCTAGAGAAATAATTTAAATATAGAAAGTTAAGCGAGGTTGAGTCAACTGAAAAAGTTTTGGGTCAACCCTATGCAATTTAGATGTGATCTAAGTAGGGTGTGGCAACTAAAGAAGGTAGCCATCATGCTTGTTATATTTGTGCCTTGGGAGGAGCATGTTAGGCCCAGTGCAACTCGAGAGGGGAGTGGGGCAAGGGTTTTGAGTTTTTCAAAATATTAAACTCGAAAAACTAAGTGCTTTAAAATAAGTAAACAATTTAAAAATAAAGTATAAGTATCAAATATTTTAAACTAAATACAAATTCAAAATAGACAAGGTAAGAACAATAAGATGAAATTGCAAGTAAATAAAGAGCAAGAAAAATAAATAAAGTATAAATGTTTTATAGTGCTTCGACACCCCTTGCTTATATCTACTACCCAAGATCCCTTAAAAAATTTTCACCATATCGATCCTCTTTCAATCGGGTAAGGGCCAAACCCTTATATACCCATCTTCATAAGCTTAGGAGGAGCCCTCACAATTTTTCGCATCTAGCCCTAATGCTTTTGCATTTTTTATTTTACTTAAAACCTTTTTAACCTCAAAAATGCTAAATCTACAAAAAAAAAATTTATTTTTATTTGTTACTCCTAGGTTATCACATTCTTCTACCCTTAAATTTACTAAATTATTTTTATTTAATAAATTTTTAAAATATTTTTTTCATCATTTTTTATCTTTTCTTTTTTTACCAAGACTTTTTCATCTTCATACTTAATACATTTAATATAGTTAAGATCTTTTTTTTTAGTTTTGCTAGTTTATATATAGTCTTTTTACCTTCTTTCATATCTAGTCTATTATATAAATCATCATAAGCTTTAAGTTTGGCATTACTTACTTCTTTTTTAGCTTCTTTCTTTGCATCCCTATACTTTTTAAGACTTTTTTCATCCTTAGCCTCTTGCCAAATTTTATAGTTTGTCCTTTTAAGCTTGATGGCAGCTTAAACTTTTTCATTCCACCACTAAATTTTCTTTCCTGCTAGTCCTACTCTTTTTAATTCTTCTAAAACTTCTTTTGCTATATTTTTTATGTATTTAGTTGCTTTTTTCATATTAAATTGTGATCACTATTTATATTCATAGTCATTTCTCTTACTAACTTTTCTTTAAATAATTTTATTTTTTTCTTTCAACTTTTACTATTTAATTTTTAGATTAATAGTTTTATATTTTACTCTAAATTTTATTTTTATTCATATATTTGCTACCATTAGCCTATGTTATAAAGTTAAACTTTCTTCTGGAATAACTTTACAGTTTTCGTATATTATTTTATCTACCTTTCTAGTTAAGAAAATATCTCTTTGACTTTTATTAGATTCACTTTTAAATGTTATATATTAAATGTTCATCTCTCTTTTTGAAACAAGTGTTTGTTATTGTTAGATCATACGCCACTACAAAATCTAATAAGCTCACGATGGCTTCATTCCTATCTCCAAATCCATATCCTTCATGTACCATTTCATATCCATCCCTCTATTTACCTACATGTCTATTAAAATCTCCTCACAAATATTTTTTTTTGTTTTTGGTATTTCTTGCATTACTTCATATATGTCTTCCCAAATTATGTCTTAGTTTGTTGATCTAATTCTACCTGTGATACATATGCACTAATTATGTTAATTATATTATTCTTAATTATAAGTTTTAGTGATATAATCCGATCTTCTTTCCTAGTTACCTTAATAACATATTCCTTAAAATTCTTGTCTGCAATTATTCCTACTCCATTTCTATTTTTATATTTTTTAGTGTAATATAATTTATATTTGTATTCTCTATTCTCTATATCTTTTACCTACCCATTTAGTCTTTTGTAAGAATATTATATTTACTTTTCTTCTAATCATAGTGTCCACTATCTTCATAGCGTGTTCCTATGTTCCAAGTCGCTACTCTAATATGAATATCATGGACTAACTTCTTTACCTGCACTCGTTCATAGTGCAAAAACCCTTGCTCAATTATCACCACACCCGAGCGCTAGTGCAGCGCCCCTTGCTCATTTTTTGAAACATCTGAAGGCAGATGCTACGTGTCTCTTAGGGTCTGTTTGGATTGGGGTGATGGAAGGGGAAGGAAACGAAGGGAAAAGGTCATAAGTTATCTTGTTTGAGAAGAGGGTTAAAGAGATGGGGGAAGGGAACAAGAGTAACTGGTTCCCCCTCTTTCCCCCTCAACAAGAGTAAATTTGTTAACCCCCATATCAGAGGAGGGGAAAGAGGGGGGGAGGGGGGGCTGGGAGAGAAGAAAAGGTTTAAGTCATATTTTTTTTAGAAGACCAAAATATCCCTTCATTTTCTATTATTTATTCTTTCAATCTCATTGTTCATTCCCTATTCTCAAGGTTATAATTGTCACATAACTCTTTCCCTTCCTTTTTTTTCCTCTCTATCCAAACAAGATAATTGATATTACCCTTCCTTTCCCTTCCATCCTTTCCAAATAAGAGAAGAAGAACAACCCTTCCTTTCCCTTTCTTCTCCTTCCATCTCTTTACTTCTTTTTACTCTCTCCTTTCTTTTCCTTCAAAGATTCAAACATAGCCTTAATGAGGACGTTCTAGCCCTTCGCAAAGTTTGATTTAGTAGATTCATGTTTTAAGGGATCTGACGGAGCTTTATGCTAGCTGTTAGCTACCTAATGCGACTCTCCTCCTTTACCTGGGCTTGGGACCGACCTTGGCGGAATTTTAACGATAACCTACAAATATACACCTATCCAATCTAGCACTTAGCTTATATCCAATTTTTTTTTTCGCGTAAACTTGATAACCCCATATTTTAAGATACTTAAGATTTGGCTTCTTTCCTCTCTATATCTCATATGGAGTGCTAGGTATAGACTTAGAAGGTATCCTATTCAAAATATATGCAGTAGTCTTTAAGGCAAATCCCTAGAAGGAAATAGGAAGATTCGTAAAGCACATCATGGACCGTATCATATCTAATAGAGTATGATTCCTCCTTTTTGCTATACCATTTAATTCTGGCGTATGTAGATATCCAATCAAAGAGAATACCCTTTTCTAGTGCCCTTCCTTGCCGTAATGGAAACAAGTATCGGATCTTGAGATCTTCTTTCCTTGCTTTTCTTGATGTTTCTTTCAGGATTCAGCCTCTTCTTAGAACCCTTACTGCCTAACTTTCTTCTAGAGCCCCCGCCAACAAGAAGGATCGGATCCTCTTCCTTTTTGATACGGGTTTCAGTTATCTTCAATATATTTAACAGCTCAAGCAAGGAGGTATTCAGCTTGTTCATGTGATAATTCATAACAAACTGAGAGAATGACTCGAGAAGTGATTGCAGGATCAAATCCTAACTAAGTTCACTATCCATAGCAAAACCCAATTAACTGAATCGAGTGATCAAGTCTATAACCATAAGAACATGATCTTGCATGGATGTCCTTTCATTCATTCTAGCACGAAACAATTGCTTAGATATCTCATATCTACCTGTCCTACTTTGTTCTCCATACAATTCCTTCAAATTTAGATGTATGGAGTGAGTGTCCATGCTTTCATGTTGCCATCGTAATTCATTACTTATAAAGGCCAACATGATACACTTGAAAATCAAACTGTCATTTTTTCACATTTTGTATGTGGCAACTTCCTCTTCAGTAGCATCATCCACAACTGACGCTAGGTCAGGTGTTTCAATTATATAGGAAAGTTTCTTTTGTGTGAGAACAATCTTGAGATTCCTCAATTAGTCCACTTAATTTGGATTAGTCAACTTGTTGGCATCTAAAATGCCACTTAGTGATAGTGAAGAAGCCATTTAATACAGATTTAATTCTACATAAACAAAGAACAAAACTAATATAAGCAGACCAATTATGATGGCATGTATACAATTAGACAAGACTTTTTATCTAATTGTTACTTCCACTATTTTATCGACTTATCATAGTCATCTCTTATGATAAACAAAAAAAATACTAATTTTTCTTAGTGGGATTGAGATCTTAATTCCTTATAAAAGCCTTGTGGGTATACAACAAACCTTTATGAGTTCAGAGGTAGGAAACTTTCCAATTATATCTCATGCAATTCTTAACTTTATCTTGTCCTCTAAAACATTTATAGCCTTGTGGGTACACAACAGGCTATAATATTTTAGTTAAATTAAACCCTTCAATTCCATACAATTATATTTGAATAATGCTGCCCTTGTGGGTACATAACAAAAAAATATTAAAATATGTCATAAGCATCTTTATGCGATAAGACAATATTATATTAGTTACCATAGCCAGCCTTGTGGGCACAACAAACTAGCATGGATCTTGATAAAATAATGTCTAAGCATAAAGGAAGGCTAAGAGTAGTGTTTTATTATTATTAAGTTTATCCATAAAAGATAGTCAAATAGTTGGCCAGGTAAGCAGGTGGGAGGCTTCCCTTGCTCAGAGAGTAAGGTCATAATTAAGTAACCATCTTGAATGCTTTCTTAGACACCAACTCAAAGTATTTTTAATACTATGACTTAATATAATTTTATATCAGAGCTTTCTGGTCTCTCAGCATATTCCATATACTTTGTATTTCTTATGCAAGAAGCAAGCATATCAAGGAATACGAACATGCTTGATCATATCTTATATGAAATTCATATCAAGATATTTAAATATTTTATTGTTATCATATAACAATTTTTTATAGACATATATAGCATTTTAATGAACATGCTTCATATCTAATATTGCTATTATATAGCATTTTAATGAACATACTTCATATTTAATGTTGCTATCGCATAGCATTTTAATAAATGTGTTTCATATCATGATATTTAATATTGTTATCATATAGCATTTTAATGAACATGCTTCATATTATGATATTTAATATTGCATGACATAGCATTTATGGATCCTACAACATGCATGATCATTTGATTGAACCATTTAAGGTTGGCTTTGATATTACTATTGGGGTTTCTCATGCATGCTTAAGAGTGCAGTGGAAGCATGTGAATTTTATAAATTTCTTAAAGAAATCTATTTGCATGAAACCCTTAATAACCAAGATCTTCTTAATGGTAACAATTAAATGAATAAATAGTAAATGTAGGATAAGAAGAGTACCTATAATGCTTAATTCAATATGTTGGAATATCCACAAGGTGCCTAAGCGTTCACCCTCCAACGTTGATCCACATAGGAACTGAGTTCAAGACTCTAGCTTCTTCAAAACTTTGAACCTTGATGCTTTAATCCTTCCAAAAGATTTGATTGGCTTGCTTTTTTTTTTTTTTTTTTTTTCTAATTTTCTTTTTCTAACAAAAAACCCTTTAAAGCCTCTTGTCCTAAAGAAGAACTCTTTGTCTTGGTTTAAGACAAGACAACCTCTTGTCCTCAAGAAGACATTCTTGTCTTGATTTAAGACAAGATAGCCTTTTATCCTGAAGAAGACTTCTTATTTTAATTTAGGACAAGACGTATAAGAGAAATATAAGAGAAAAGGGAGTTGATTTCTTTTCGAATGGATTTTGTACTTCCTAAACCCCGGGAGACACTCCTATTTATAAGAGGCAGAGGGATGCGGATGCATTCCATCCACATGACTCATCATGATGAGGCCTGTCTCAAGGGTAGCGCGTCATCATGATGAGGTGCTAAGAGAGAGGCACATCTGAGATAGCAAAAAAACGTATCTGCTTAAAAGACTTATCCGATAAGCCTTATCCATGCACCATCAGCCTTCTCTGATAACCTCACCCTACACTTATTTCATGATACTCTATAATCCAAATTAAGGCACAATCTAATGGTTCAGATTAAGATACCATCACCAATGGTTCAAATTAAGACATCATCACCAATGGTTCAAATCCTTCATTCAAGGAGCCATCCAATGGTATAGATCGAGCCACTGACCAATGGTCTAGATACATTATTCAAAGACCCATCCAATGGTCCAAATAAAGTCAATTGGATTCCCACTCTTGGCCAACCCACATTAGGTCATAATCTAATCATATTAGATTAACCTAATTGTTTACCTCATATTGATTTTGATGATTACAAAGTAATTAAGTATGGTACTAATATATTTATTATGAAGACAAAGATCATTGTAGGTTAATACAGTATACCAAGAAGAGGGAAAAGACTTTTCAAAGTCCTATCTCAAAAGATTGAATCCAATGAAGTCATCTCAATTTTTTGCAAGTCCAAAAGAAGCAGGAGTCCATTTGAAGAAATTTCTCCTTCCCCAGCCGCCTGGAATTGCCTTTGCTTCTCTCTGGCCGAACCACTTTGAAATCTAGCTAATTGGATTTACATCCAATCAACTAGACATAGCCATTTGCTTCTCCCTGGCCAAACATCTTTGCAATCCAGCTGACTGGAATGAAATCTAGTCAACCGGATTTGGGTCTCTCAATGTTTCTAGCCGATTACTCTTTCAAGCCAGCTGACTGGAATCCCATCCAGTCAACCGGATTCACTTTCCCACTTTGCTTGGCTGAAATCCATTGTAATCCAGCTGACTGGAATCCAAACCAGTTAACCAGATTTGAGGTCCCCTCTTCACATGGCTGATCATTCTCTTAATCCAGCTAACTGGAGGCACTCCCAGTCAACCAGATTTTGTTCCTTTCTTCTTCTGACCGAACCATCTTGGGATCCAGCTTGACTGGAATTCAAACCAGTCAATCGGATTTAAATCTTTACCTCAGGGCGAACATCTATGCAATCTAGCCAACTGGATTGCTTCTCCAGCTGGCCGGATTGGCTTTTGCTCTTTTCCTGGACTGATGGTTTTCTAGATAAAGTTGTTAATTCCGTTTCATTTCGGCCAAACAACTAAAACGTTTCGTTTCGATGGCTTATCCAAAAAGATGAGCCGTTTCGTTTCGAAAGATTTTTCGATCGTTTCGGTGTATTTCGGCGTGATCGTTTCGGCATGTTTCAATCGTTTCAGCAAAATATATTTTGAAAACTAATTTATGAATTGTTAAACCTTTCAGGACTATATATATATATATATATATATATATATATATATATATATATATATATATATATATATATATATATATGATATCAAAAAAAATTTAGTTATCTTATCTTTTTTTTCAGTTGTACGGTCGTATCTTTTAAAAACTCAAACTCTTTATTTTTATGTTGTTATTATTATTTATGAAGAATATAAATTATGAATAAATTTTTTATGATATAAATATATTTCGAAATAAAGCACTGAAACAGTTCAATACCAAAATATTTCATTTCATAAGCTAAACCGAAATATAATGCGAAACGAAATTGATAGATTTACTTCTAGATCTAGTTAAGTGGAGCTTGCTCTTAGCTGACTGAGGTTTATTCATTTTGAGAAGAAGCCGTGGACTTCACGAGCTTAGCTGACTGGACCTTGCTTCCAGTCATCTGGGGCTTGCCTTCCGGGAAGAAACCGAAGCACCCGCGAATCCAGCCGACAGAGATAACCCAAGCTATTCTTTCCCGGTCAACTAGATCTTCTTTCTGTATTGTTTTCTCTTGGGTTCATGCAACCTTTTCTTTCTAGACTGAGAGCTTTCCTAATCCAGTCAATTGGACCTTAATGTTTTGATTTCTCCTGGGAGAAACTGTGGAATACTTGGATCCAGCCGACTCCCCAGTCAACTGGATCAAGTTGTCTTTGCTTCACATGAGAAAAACAGAAGCTCTCCTTATTCCCAACTGGTCAGTCAACTGGAGTTTGGGAAAATTGTTTCAATGGCTATTTTTGGTTGCCTGTTTTCATTCCATTTTTTTCAACGGTTCTTTAATGGCTATATTTTTGAAATAGATATTTATATACCATCTCTAATAGTGTTTTCGTAGGAGATTAGAAAGTAAAAAATAGGGGAAAAATTTGTGTAAAAAATAGAATGAAAATCTTGTTGAAAATATTTGTGAGGAGTTACTGTAAAAGAGAAGAGTAGTTATTGAGCTTTCATTTAAGAATCATTACAAAAGTTATTGAAGGGTTTATTCAAGTGGTTGAGAGCATTTAAAGAAGTGATCCGATGCATTCAAGAGCTTACAATGAGGAGTTTCAAATTTATTGAAGGCATCATCCAAAGCTCCAATAACCATAAGAAGGCTTCATTCATTCCTCAAAGCTTCATCCCAAAGAAGAAGCCAAAAGCTCCAAATTTGTAAAGTGATATTTCATTGTTTTATTTGCTCATTTTAGGAGCTTCCTGTAATTAAACCTTGCTATTCTTGTGTTTGATTGAAAGGCCCCCTTGTGCCTAGAAACAAGAGGCTAGCCAGGAAGGCTAGGGTTGTGTAAGGCCCCCTTGTGCCCGTAAATAAGAAATTAGCCTGGATGGCTAGGTGTAAGGCTGCCTTGTGCTTGGAAACAAGTTGCTAGCCAGGTTGGCTAGGGTGATAGTAAAATTTTTAAGGGGTTCTTGGGGTATGAATATAGGTATTGGGTTTGGCACCGAACCATAATAAATCTTCTTTTGTTTCTGATTTCTGTTAAGTGCATATGTTTGCTAAATAATTTTTAAGAAACCCAATTTATCCCTCCTCTTGGGTTGCTACATCTGGGCAACACTAATACAAGATCATATTCGAATCCAATTCGAATCAGAAGCTAGGGTTTGTTGCACGTGATAGAATGTCTATCCTGCAAACATGATCTAATCCAATTAGACCTTTGATCAGTTAATTTATGTGTAACCCATTAGGTTTCACATCTAGCTAGCAGTAGGTGTGGGTGTAAGTTGACCTATCATGATTAGAACATTTATAATCCTTATAGGTCCAATCAATGCGATTCCGAATTTGACAATTAGAACCCTTTCTAATTATTGATCAAATCAAACTTTTTAATCTAATCAAACCTATAAGACAATATTAACGTTTAGCAATGTATCATGTCTACCCAAAGATATAAAATTTGGTAGACATACCAAATATATTCTTCAATGACAAGTTAACGTGCAATTCAATCCTTCAATTAAACTGCACCTTAAATAAGTATATGAGTATGGATCAATGTTAAATTCAATTACTTATTCATGTCTCTCTTAATCTTCTAATGATAATTCAATTAATGAAAGATTAGAAACTCTTTCTAATTTTTCATTATACTTTGATCAAAGACTTTCTGAATCATCATAAGATTAGAGTAAGTAGGACGTAGTCTTCTCTTACTAGAAGTGATTGATTCCTTATGATCTACTCAAAATCTTCGTACACATTCTATCACATCTAGAATACCCCATACACAACTTAATGTCATGAATGAGTGTAAACCAAAATATTTATTTATGTGCATAAGAACTATGAGGATCTCTGAACTAAGGATCACTTGCATAACTCTAACTTAGAGAATCATCTTGTTGTTAGTGTCACTACAAGAAAATACTGAAATAGCGACGCAAAATTAGCGACGCAATTATGCGTCGCTAAATTGCGACCACTTTGCGACGCCTCTGTGACAACAAAAAATTGCAACGGCCTTAGCGACGCATTAGTGACTCAATTAACCAGAAAAAAAAAAAAATTAATTTTTTATTTAGCGACGCAAATAATGCATCGCAATATATTTAAATTAATTTTTTATAAAATATAAAAATTGGAAAAAAAATATTGCGATGCAACACAGTGCGTCGCAATATTTTTAAAAGAATTTAATATGTTAAATAGCGACGCATTAGCGACGTAATAAACCAGAAAATTAGAAAAATTATTTTTAATTTAGCGACGCAACAATTGCGTCACAAATAATTTAAATAAAATTAAATTTTATAAAATATAAATTTATAAAAAAATATTGCGACGCAAATCAGTGCGTCGCAATGTTTTAAAAAAAATTAAATATATTAAATAGCGACATAATAAACCAGAAAATTAGAAAATTATTTTTTAATTTAGCGACGCAATAAATGCATCGTAATTATTTAAATAAATTAAATTTTATAAAGTATAATATAAGAAAAAATAATTGCGACGTAACACAGTGCGTTGCAATATTTTTAAAAATTATTTATGTTAAATAGCGAGGCATTAGCGACGCAATAAACCAAAAAATTAATTAAAAAAATTATGTTTTAATATAGCGATGCACTTGTTGCGTCGTAATTATTATAATTATAATTAGTTTTTATATAATATAATTATCATATTAAAAAATTATGACGCAACCCTTTGCGTCGCAATGTATTTAAAAAATTAATTATGTTAAATAGCGATCGATCCAAAACGATCATGATCGATCGAATAAGGGCTTGGATCGATCGCAACCCTCGGATCATCGCCGATCGGACCGATCGCCATGGTTCAAGATCGGTCGTGGCCGATTGGGATCAGGGCTTGGATCGATCGCAACCGTCGGATCGTCAGCGATCTCGGACCGATCGCATCGGTCTGGAATCGGTCATGGCCGATCGGGATGAGGGCTTGGATCGATCGAAACCGTTGGATCGTCACCAATCGAACCGATCGCCACGGTCCGAGATCGGTCATGGCCGATCGGGATCACAGCTTGGATCGATCGCAACCGTCGGATTGTCGCCTATCGGATCGATCGCGACGGTCCGAGATCGTTGATCGCCGACCGGAATCGATCAGGGCTTCGATCGATGGCAGCCATCGGATCGACGCCGATCGGTGCGATCACCACGGTCCGAGATCGTCATGGATGATCAGGATCAGGGCTTGGATCGATCGCAACTGTCGGATCGTCAGCGATCTCGGACCGATCGCATCGGTCTGGAATCGGTCATGGCCGATCGGGATGAGGGCTTGGATCGATCGAACCGTCGGATCGTCACCAATCGGACCGATCGCCACGGTCCGAGATCGGTCATGGCCGATCGGGATCACAGCTTGGATCGATCGCAACCGTCAGATTATCGCCTATCGAATCGATCGGACGGTCCGAGATCGTTGATCGCCGACCAGAATCGATCAGGGCTTCGATCGATGGCAACCGTCGGATCGACGCCGATCGGTGCGATCACCATGGTACGAGATCGGTCGTGGCCGATCGGGATCAGGGCTTGGTTCGATCGCAACCGTCGGTTCATCAGCGATCTCAGACTGATCGTAACGGTCCGGGATCGGTCGTAGCCGATCGGGATCAGGGCTTGGATCGATCGCAATCGTCGGATCGTCGCCGATCGGATTGATCGCCGTGGTCCGAGATCGATCGTGGCAGATCAGGATCAGGTCTTGGAGCGATGGCAACCATCGGATCGATGCTGATCGGTCCGATCGCCACGGTCCTAGATCGGTCGTGGACGATCGGGATCAGTGCTTGGATCAATCGCAACCGTCGGATCGCCAGCGATCTTGGACCGATCGCAACGGTCGGGGATCGGTCGTGGCCGATCGGGATCAGGGCTTGGATCGATCGCAAATGTCGGATCATTGCCGATGGGACCGATCGCCACGGTCCGAGATCGGTCGTGGCCGATCGGGATCAGGGCTTGGATCGATCACAACCGTCGGATCATCAGTGATCTCGGACCGATCGCATCGGTCTGGAATCGTCATGGCCGATCGGGATGAGGGCTTGGATCAATCGCAACCATCGGATTATCGCCTATCGGATCGATTGCGATGGTCCGAGATCGTTGATCGCCGACCGGGATCGATCAGGGCTTCGATCGATGGCAACCGTCGGATCGACGTCGATCGGTGCGATCGCCACGGTCTGAGATTAGTCATGGACGATCGGGATCAGGGCTTGGATCGATCGCAACCGTCGGAACCGTGCCGACGGACCGATCGCCATGGTCCGAGATCAGTCGTGGCCGATCGGGATCAGGGCTTGGTTCGATCGCAACCGTCGGTTCGTCAGCGATCTCGAACCGATCGCAATGGTCCGGGATCGGTCGTGGCCGATCGGGATCAGGGCTTGGATCGATCGCAATCGTCGGATCGTCGCCGATCGGATTGATCGCCGTGGTCCGAGATCGATCGTGGCAGATCAGGATCAGGTCTTGGAGCGATGGCAACCATCGGATCGATGCTGATCGGTCCGATCGCCACGGTCCTAGATCGTCGTGGACGATCGGGATCAGTGCTTGGATCAATCGCAACCGTCGGATCGCAGCGATCTTGGACCGATCGCAACGGTCGGGGATCGGTCGTGGCCGATCGGGATCAGGGCTTGGATCGATCGCAAATGTCGGATCGTTTGCCGATGGGACCGATCGCCACGGTCCGAGATCGGTCGTGGCCGATCGGGATCAGGGCTTGGATCGATCACAACCGTCGGATCATCAGTGATCTCGGACCGATCGCATCGGTCTGGAATCGGTCATGGCCGATCGGGATGAGGGCTTGGATCAATCGCAACCATCGGATTATCGCCTATCGGATCGATTGCGATGGTCCGAGATCGTGATCGCCGACCGGGATCGATCAGGGCTTCGATCGATGGCAACCGTCGGATCGACGTCGATCGGTGCGATCGCCACGGTCTGAGATTAGTCATGGACGATCGGGATCAGGGCTTGGATCGATCGCAACCGTCGGAACCGTGCCGATCGGACCGATCGCCATGGTCCGAGATCAGTCGTGGCCGATCGGGATCAGGGCTTGGTTCGATCGCAACCGTCGGTTCGTCCAGCGATCTCGAACCGATCGCAACGGTCCGGGATCGGTCGTGCCGATCGGGAATCAGGGCTTGGATCGATCGCCAATCGTCGGATCGTCGCTGATCGGATTGATCGCCGTGGTCCGAGATCGGTCATGGCGATCAGGATCAGGGCTTGGAGCGATGGCAACCTCGGATCGATGCCAATCGGTCCAATCGCCACGGTCCTAGATCGGTGGATGATCGGGATCAGTGCTTGGATCGATCACAACCGTCGGATCGCCAGCGATCTTGGACCGATTGCAAACGGTCCGGGATCGGTTGTGGCCGATCAGGATCAGGNCTTGGTTCGATCGCAACCATTGGTTCTTCAGCGATCTCGAACTGATCGCAACGGTCTGGGATCGATCATGGCAGATCGGGATGAGGGCTTGGATCGATCAAAACCGTCGGATCATCGCCGATCGGACCGATTGCCACGGTCCGAGATCGGTCGTGGCCGATCGGGATCATGGCTCTGAGCAATGGCAACCATCGGATCGACGCCGATCGGACCGATCGCCACGGTCCGAGATCGGTCGTGGCCGATCGGGATCACGGCTCTGAGCGATGGCAACCATCGGATCGACGCCGATCGGTCCGATCGCCACGGTCCTAGATCGTTTGCCAATGGTTTTTAAATAAATATAACTAATTATAAATATTAAAAATTATTGCGACGCAATAAGGCATCGCAATTATTATCATAAATTATAAATATTATCATTAATAAATATTTAAAAAATTTTGTGATGCTTTAGCGATGCATTTTAGGAAAAAAATAAACAAATATTGCGACGCAATTTATGCGTCGCAATTATTTTGAGTAAATATAAATTTTTTCAGTATTAATAAATAAAAAAAATATAATATTGCGACGCATAAGTTGCATCGCAATGTTTTTTAAACAAATATATGTAATTAAAAAGTTTATAAATATATTGCGACATAATTTTTCGTCGCAATTATTAACATAATTATAATATTATCATTTATAAATATTAAAAAATTATGCGCGTAGCGATGCATTTTAGAAAAAAAAAATAAAAATTATGATGAAATATGCGTCGCAATTATTTTAAGTAAATATGATTTTTATCAGTATTAATTAATAAAAAAAATATTGCGACGCATTTTTGCATCGCATTATTATCATAAATTATAAATATTATCATTTATAAATATTTAAAAATTATTGCGACGCACTGCTTGCATCGCAATTATTGTAATAAGTTATTATTTTAATAATTAAAAAATATTAAAAAATATTGCGACGCCTTAGCGATGCAATTCCTAGAAAATAAAAATAAATTTTCGTCGGACATTGGCGCCAAGTTAGCGACGCATTAGCGACGCAATTATTTGAGTCGCTATTTTTTCATAAAATTATAATAAAACCAGATTAACGATGGATTAGCGATGCATTAATGCGTCGCTAATACATAATAAATTTTTAAAAAATATTGCGACCATATAGCGACGCAAATTATTGCGTCGCTAATTACTTATATAAAAGCGGGCCTTCTCTTCTTTTTCTTCTCCGTCTTGACCTAGCCGCCACCGTGCTCTAAATTTTTCCGGCTCCGACCTCGCTGCTCCGGCGCCTCCCCTCTAGTGCTCCGGCTCCCCGGCGTTCTTCTCCGACTCCACCGTCTTCTCTCGACCAAGGTAAGCCCCCACATTCTATAAATTTTTTTAAAAAAAATATTTTCCCTCCGGCCACGGCCAAGACCGGCCGTCTTCTCGGCCACGGCCAAGACCGTGGCCGTCTTCTCCGGCCACGGCCGCTGCCGTGGCCGGCAGTGGCCTGGCCACGGTGGCCAGGCCACTGTCACAAAAAAAAAAATTCCTTAACAGGGGGGGGGGGGGAAACCCCCCCGCCCCCTCCCCCCCCCTTTTTTTCTTGTTCGGCCACGGCCGTGGCCGGCCGGACAACCGCTGCCGTGGCCGTCTTCTCCGCCACGGCCGCTGCCGTGGCCGGCAGTGGCTTGGCCACGGTGGCCAGGCCACTGTCACAAAAAAAAAAATTTCTTAACAGGGGGGGGAAACCCCCCCCCCCCCCCCCCCCCTTTTTTTCTTGTTCGGCCACGGCGGTGGCCGCGGCCGGACAAGGCGGCCACGACCGCTGCCATGGCCGTCTTCTCCGGCCACGGCCTGCCGTGGCCGGCAGTGGCCTGGCCATGGTGGCCAGGCCACTGTCACAAAAAAAAAAAAATTCCTTAACAGGGGGGGGGGGAAACCCCCCGCCCCCTCCCCCCCTTTTTTCTTGTTCGGCCACGGCCGTGGCCGCGGCCGGACAAGGCGGCCACGGCCGCTGCCGTGGCCGTCTTCTCCAGCCACGGCCGCTGCCGTGGCCGGCAGTGGCCTGGCCACGGTGGCCAGGCCACTGTCACAAAAAAAAAAATTTCTTAACAGGGGGGGGGAAACCCCCCCGCCCCCCCCCCCTTTTTTTCTTGTTCGGCCACGGCGGTGGCCGCGGCCGGACAACAAGGCGGCCACGGCCGCTACCGTGGCCATCTCCAGCCACGGCCGCTACCGTGGCCGGACAGGTGGCCAGGCCACTGTCACAAAAAAAAAAAATCCTTAACGGGGGGGGGGAAACCCCCTCCCCCCCCCCCCTTTTTTTCTTGTTCGGCCATGGCCGTGGCCGCGGCCGGACAAGGCGGCCACGGCCGTGGCCATCTTCTCCGGCCACGGCCGCTGCCATGGCCGGCAGTGGCCTGGCCACGGTGGCCAGGCCACTGTCACAAAAAAAAAAATTTCTTAACAGGGGGGAAACCCCGCCCCCCCCCCCCCTTTTTTTCTTGTTCGGCCACGGCCGTGGCCGTCTTCTCCAGCCACGGCCGCTGCCTGGCCGGCAGTGGCCTGGCCACGGTGGCCAGGCCACTGTCACAAAAAAAAAAAATATTTTTCTTAACAAGGGGGGGGGGGAACCCCCCCCCCCCCCCTTTTTTTCTTGTTCGGCCACGGCCGTGGCCGCGGCCGGACAAGGCGGCCAAGGCCGCTGCCGTGGCCGTCTTCTGGCCACGGCTGCTGCCGTGGCCGGCAGTGGCCTGGCCACGGTGGCAGGCCACTGTCAAAAAAAAAAATTTCTTAACAGGGGGAACCCCCCCCCCCCCCCCATTTTGTCTTCTCCGGCCACGGCCACGGTGGCCAAGCTGCAGTCCAAAAAAAAAAAAAAGTTAGGGGGGCCATGGAGCTGTTTGGATAGACTGATTGTTATGTCTTGATTATGCAATAATATTTGTAATGCTAGATAGAAAGTCTTGTTGTATTATTATTTAATTTGCATAATGTTTATGCAATAATTAATTTAAGCAGAATGTTTATGCAATAATATTTGTGCATTTGTACTTATTTACATTTGTTATGTCTTGATTATTTATATTCTGCTGCAAACTGAATGATGCATTAAATTATGTAATGCTAAATAAAAAGTCTTGTTGTAATATTATTTAATTTCCAGCAACAAATCAATAGTTTCAATGATTACATTTAGTATTCACAAACATTTGTATTTGACACAATAATCTTAAAAAGTTAGTGATTACATGTATAATTCACAAGAAGTTAAGAATAATAAGCATAAGTTCGATTGTCTTCGGACTTCCATAATCACAGCACTATAACCTTTAGACCCGTTTGAGAATTTGTAAGCCTTAGTCTTGCAAATTCTCAAATTATCCTGGTGGACAGTTTGGAAATATTTCTTGCGATATGTTAGTCTGCTATTAATCATCGTTGGGTGAGATTTCGGTTTGTATTTGCTCATACGTTCTCCTAGTGTGGCTTATATACCACACATTTAGGAGAACATATGGGGAAATGCTGCCGAAATTTTAATTTAACCGATCGATGATAATTAATAGCAGAATAAATATCATAAAAAATATTCTTGAATGGGATAGGGCCTTACCTTATAGACATGGAGTGAAGGTAGAATTAATTTAAGACACTTGAGTGCTTATGAAGGTCCCGTGCAGTATCGCTGGATGTATCCTTTCGAGAGGTAAATATATACATCATTAAGATATGTTGACATTTCAAATATTATTTCATTGCTTGAAAAATTGGTTAATTTATTGTTGCAACTTTACATATAGGTATCTTAAGAAGTTTAAAAATAATGTGCGTAATAAGGCAAGGGTTGAAGGTTCTATATGCAATGCACACTTGGTCGAAGAAGTTTCAGCTTTTGCCTCACATTACTTTGAGGGTCACGTCCACACGAGGAGCCGAAATCATGGTCGTAATGATGACGTATGTGTGGACGAAGGAGAAGCTAATGACGGTAGAATATCAATTTTTAAAGCTATCGGCCGTTCCTTTGGTGGGCAGAAGTCAAGAAATCTTAGCGATATGGAGTATAATGCAGCACATCATTACATCCTAATGAACTGTAGAGAAGTCGATCCATATATTGAGTAAGTGTATACTTCAATGCTAAATTGAAAATTTTAATTTAAATTACAATATACCACAAAATTTAATTTCTAACATTAGTTTTCATCCTTTTCATCCTATAAGGATGTTTTGTGATAGACAACGACAGATGAATCCCGACATCAGTCAAGTTGCAATTGGGCAGAAATTAGAAACGGAGTTTGCTTACTGGTTTTATGAATTTGTGAGTAGTATCACTCAATCAATTTGATAATGGCTATTTTTTTTGAATTGGATGTCAATAGCTTATTAATTTATAGGTCAACGGTCCGTGGTCCACAACCGACAATATTTTCATTAAATGTCTATCGCAATGGCCATTGAAGACCGTAACAACCTCTACTAGCTATTTTGTAAATGGGTACAAATTTCAGATTGAACGATTAGCAACTTCAAGAGGCACGCAGAACTGGGGCGTGTGTGTGAAAGGAGAAAGTGTTGGAGCAAATATGCAGGATTATTATGGAAAGTTAGTAGAGGTGGTTGAAGTTGAATATCCCGGTTGGCCTATGAAACGAACCGTATTGTTTCGTTGTGATTGGTTCGATCCGATAGTTCCTGTGGGCAAAAGGGTTCATAACGACTATAATTTGGTTGAAGTGAACCATCGACGAAGATTGCAGAAATATGACCCATTCATCCTTGCATCCCAAGCTCAGCAAGTCTTTTACTGCGGATATCCAAGTTTGCGCAACGACAAGCGAGATTGGTGGGCCGTTTCTAAAATCGTCCCACGTTCAACAATCGTATTAGAGGAGAGTTCATCAAGTCAATCAGCCGAGTGCCCTGCATTTCAAGAGGATGAGATGGAAATGCATGCAATTGAGGACGACACAAGGGCTCCTGAAACATCACTTAGAGATCCAAATGGTGATGTCCAAGAAATTGCGGATGCAAATGTTCGGTTTCCTTCCGATGATAATGAAACTGATTCGCAATCCGATACGGCATCGGATGTTGAACCAACATTTCATGAAACAAATGACACCGATTAAACATAGAGGTTTTTTAAAATTTAACTTTTTTTTATAAGTGTTCAAATCTTACATAGTCAATCATTAATCGTAATTTAATTGTGTGAATCTTTAGTATTTTCAATATGACGGGCAGAGGTAGATCTACCGACGACAGACGGAGTGAGCAGGGATGTAGCCCTGCTACATCAGATCACATGAGCGTCGGAGATGGATCTCCAGCAGTGGCCGCAGCCTTCGATCTCTCCAGCAGTATTACCATCCAACCGATCGGCACATACCTCCGAGAGTTCTTCCACCATCGGCCGCACTGTACTTCGACTTGATGCTCAGGGGATGTAAGTATATACTAATTAAAAATATATGTTTATTTTTAAGTCAATTACTTATAAACATGCATTTTTTTAACAGATTCATTGAGCAACATCATGTATCCAGCCACATCAGTGCCGTATTTCAGAGGCGTGCAGATCCCAGTGGCTACGATTGGCGCCACGTATCTCCAGCCACGAGGGAGTTTTATTTTTTTGAGTTTCAGGTAAACTTATTAAATACAATTTATCAGTGATATAAAATTTCTTAAACTTAATAAATTTAGAAACTAACTGTTTATTTTAATGCAGAAAAAGTTTACGTGGGATCCTGCCAGCCATGATGCCATTAGGGCAGCATGGGAGGCTCTGACGCGATGCCGATACTCCGACATGCTTCATCATTGGAGGTCATCGGGTCAGCATCCTGCGCACGTGCCAGAGGGTATTTGGCACGAGTGGCAGCAGGCCTGGGTGTCCGATGGCTGGCGCAGGAGGTCCGCATCAGCCAGCACGAACCGCCGATCTGAGAAGGGCGGTCCTGGCATGGGTCTCTCCCGCCATACTTCGGGCTCCATTTCGATTCAGGAGCACAGACGGTGTATGTAAGAAAACATAAATATTTTAATTACTATTTTAGTTATTTACAAATATTTGTATTAATATCTTTTTTTTTGTTATAGTCTGAGCAGGAGGGCGGAGATCCTGGTGAGTTTCGTCTATTCAGGGCGACACACACCAGGAGGGACGGTTCCTGGGTCGACACGCGATCACGGGAGGTTGCGGTAAGAAATTAGATTTATGTAGTATCTGTTTAATTTCTAAAATTTTATTTTGAGAAATTTATTAACTCATTTATTATTGATTTCATAATTTCAAGACACGAGTCGAGGAGCTTCGCTCCCAGGCATCGCAGGTCGACTCTACTGATGGGGAGACGCCCGTCGAACTCTCAGCAGAGGAGAGTCGGCGTGTGTTTTTGGAGGCTGTTGCCCAGCCACGAGACCGCAGGGTCTATGGTCTGGGCACTAGAGCTTCTACATATTTTCCCATCAGGCCTCCAGCTCGCGAGCTTCTGGTGATCTTCCTCCCGAGCGGTTACACGACCTTCGCAGATCTATTGCAGAGGAGGTTCGCCAGGAGGTCGAGCAGGATTTTGAGGATCGTATGCGAGGCCGAGATCAGGAGATTGCAGACATGCGAGATGAGATGCATTATTTGCAGGATATGGTTAGCCGCTTGTCGCAGAGTCTTTAGCCTCCACAGCCTCCACGTGATTGCCCAGATTCTTGATGTATTTTTTTTTTTTTTTATGTTGTAAAAACTTCAAAATTTTAATATATGAATTATTTTTGGAAATTTATTATTGTTTGGATTGAGTGAAAAATGTTTCTATCAATATTTAGATTTAACAAAATTGTATTAACCGTTTTAATTTTTAATTTTTTATATTTTTTTAAAAATTTAATTTGCGACGCATTAGCGATTGAAATTGCATCGCTAATATTTTCAAATATTATTATTAAATATTGCAACGCAATGACCTGGCATCGCAATAATTTAAAAATAAATTTAATAGCGACGCATTAGCGACTAAAATTGCGTCGCTATTATATCTAAAATATTTTTAATAAATATTGCGATGCAATGACCTTGCGTCGCAATATTTTAAAAATTTTTTTATTTGCGACGCATTAGCGACTCAAATTGCGTCGCTATTATACCAAAAATATTATTATTAAATATTGCGACGCAGCTATATGCGTCGCAATATTGCGACGCAATTTAGTGCGTCATAATATTTAATAATAATTTTAAATATTAAATATTAATTTTAAATTTAGCGATGCATTTGGATGCGTCGCAATATTGCGACTCAATGTTGCATCGCAGAGCGTCGCAATATTGCGACGCAATTGCGATAAATGGGTATTGCGACGGACATCTGAGCGACGCCGTCATTGCGTCGCTATTGCGTCGCAATAGCATGTTTAGCGACGCAATTGCGACGCATTTGGGCGTCGCAATATTTTATTTCTCTTGTAGTGAATAATGTCTGGACCCTTGTAGATAGACCTAAAGATCATTCTGTTATAGGATCAAAATGGGTATTTAGAAATAAATTAGATGAAAATGGCATAGTAATTAGAAATAAAGCTAGATTAGTCGCAAAAGGATATAATCAAGAAGAAGGAATTGATTTTGATGAAACTTTTGCACCTATAGCTAGATTAGAAGCAATTAGATTACTACTCGCATTTGCATGTCATATGCATATATATCAATTTATTTCAAATGGATGTTAAAAGTACATTTTAAATGGATTTATAAATGAGAAAGTTTTTGTTGAACAACCACATGGTTTTGAAGATCATGAATTTCCAAATCATGTTTTTAAATTGCACAAAGCACTATATGGTTTAAAACAAGCACCTAGAGCTTGGTATGAAAGATTAAGTAAATTTCTGATTGAAAATGATTTTACAAGAGGAAATGTTGATAAAACACTATTTTTGAAAAGAAAAGACAAGGATTTATTAGTAGTACAAATATATGTTGATGATATTGTATTCGGTGCTACTAACAATCTTTTGTGTCAAGAATTTGCTAAGTTAATGCAGGGTGAGTTCAAAATAAGCATGATGGGAGAACTCAATTTTTTCCTAGGACTTCAAATCAAGCAAAGCAAAGAGGGGATTTTCATCAATCAAGCAAAATACACAAAAGAACTTCTCAAGAAGTTTGGAATGGAGTCAATTAAACCCCTTGGAACACCTATGAGTCCTTCATGCAAATTAAACAAAGATGAAGATGGTAAGAAAGTAGATCAAAAATATTATAGAGGTATGATCGGATCTCTTCTTTACCTAACAGCTAGTAGACCAGATATAATGTTTGCTGTTTGTTTATGTGCTAGATTTCAATCTGAACCTAAAGAATCTCATTTAATTGCTGTAAAAAGAATATTGAGATATCTAAATGGAACTAAAAATGTAGGTTTATGGTATTCTAGAGACTCAACATTGAATTTGATTGCATATTCTGATTTTGACTATGCTGGATGTAAACTAGATAGAAAAAGTACAAGTGGTGCATGTCAATTCTTAGGAAGTAACTTAATCTCTTGGTTTAGTAAAAAGCAAAATTCGATTGCATTATCAACTGCTGAAGCAGAATATGTTGTAGCTGGAAGTTACTGTACTCAAATCCTTTGGATTAAGCGACAACTCGAAGATTACGGCATAACACTTGATAAAACTCCTATTAGATGTGATAACACAAGTGCAATAAATTTAACTAAAAATCCAATTCAACTTCAAGAACAAAACACATTGAAATTAGATATCACTTTATAAGAGAACATGTAGCTAATAATGAAATTTGTCTTGATTATGTTAATACTGAAGATCAATTAGCTGATATATTTACAAAACCCTTGAGTGAAGAGAGATTTTGTTATCTTAGAGGTGAATTAGGGATTTGTGACCCTTTGGAATGATTTTGAAACTTTAAGGAATGACTATCTAGATTCCTTTTAATTTCTTGAAATTTCTTTCATAATTTTAAGGACAATTTATCTAGTCATTCAGGTAATTTGATTCTTCGTATTTCAAAGATTTTTTCAAAATTTATTGACCCTATTTTGACAAGTTTCGGATGTTTGAAACTCATCTTTTTTTTCTGTCAGTGGAGTCGACACCTCAATTTGAGGAGTCGACACCTCTTCTGTGTCGCTCTCGGTCCTTGACCTTGGAGCCGACACCCGTATAAGTGGAGCCGACTCTAGTTCGAGCGCTAACTGTGTTAGTGACTTGAAGTCGACACCCGACTTTGCGGGAGTCGACACCTGGGGGTCCCAAGTTGATGTTATTAGGGCAGAGTCGACACCTCCGTCATTTCAATCGACCCCAATCCCTTTCCAAACTCTCTCCAAACTCTCTCAAAACTTCCCCAAGCCAAATTCTCCTTAAATCGAACATTCCCAAGGACTCAATGGCACCAAAGCGGAGAGGATAAGTTCTTGGAGCGCCCATGACCACCGAAAAATGCACGGCGAGGTGTCCCGTCCGCGAGCCGTCTCCGAGCAAAGATTCCTCTACTCCTTTGAATAATCCTGGTCCCTCATCTCCTCAGGTAGACACCTTAGCCAGGAGAGTGATTACAATGGGTAGGAAAGTTGATTTTGAATTTTTTGAGTCCGAGGGTTTTTCAATTGGAAATCAAATCAAAGAGCTAGGTTGGGACAAAGTATGTTCATTGGATGTTCCCACCTATCTGGCCCTAGTCAAGGAATTTTACTTCAATTTGTCAAGGGGTGACGGTGGGATTGTGAGTTCTGTTAGAGGGAAAAGAGTCCACCTTACTTTTCAAAAGCTAGGAAATCTTCTGAGCATTCCTATCACTGGATTAGGAGCTGATATTCATAGTGAGAGGTCTGATGCACTATCAAGAATGTTGGGTAGAGAGGTTTCAGAATTTGAAGAGGTTAGGGCAAATCAATTACCCTTGGAGCTTAGGCTACTTCATAATATATGCAGTAGGATTTTATTCCCTAAGACTGGTCGATTTGAGTATGCCTCGGAGCGAGACATTGTGGTGATGGACAGTGTTTTGATAGGTCAGCCTATTAACCTTGCTGCAATGATGATTTTCTACATGGCCGAGGCTGGAGAAAAAAGGAGATCTTCACTGCCCTATGGTATGATTCTAACTATGGTCTTCAGGAGCCAAGGAATTATGATTTCTGACAGTGAGCCTTCAAAGAACCTTAGGCATACTGACTATTATAGTTTGGCTACTGTGCACCGGATGGGCTTTGTTAAGATTAATGGACAATGGGAAAGGAAAGGCAGTCTGGATGAGAGAGCCCCTGAGCTTAGATCTTCTGCACCATCTGAGGCTGATCCTTCTGCGAGGCATCCTTCTCTAGAGCCCAGCAGATCTGCTCCTGCTCGTGCTCCTGCTCCTGCTCCAGTTCCTGTTCAGCTACCTATGTCTTCTGTCGGATTTTCTGATGTTCAGATAGAGCAACTCAAGAGTTTATTTGCTGCTCAAAAGGAAGAAATGAAGACAGAGTTTGATAGTCAGTTTATGAATTTGAAAGAGACCCTTTACTCTTTGGATGATCGCATTAGTAAGATTGAATCCACTCTTGGTTCCTCTGCTGAATCCTTAAAGACTGATCTCAAGAATATATTTGAAGAACTTAAGGATATTTGTGGAGACTCAAAAACCTACTCCAAATGCAATGCTGAGCTTCAGGATAAGATTATGACTGCATGTGCATTTGTTGATAGAAGATTAAAAGAATTTGTAGGGACTCAGAGTGAAGGGATGGGAAGAATTTTAGAACATTTACAAAGGATTATTAGAACTAATCTGTGATTATCATGTAATGAAGTATAGGTTTTTGATTCAATGAAGTATAGGTTGTTGTTTGATGTTTTATCTTGAAATCTTAATGTAATGATGTATAGTTTGATGTTTGAAAAAGTTCAATTTCATTTTGTAATGCTTGACTCTTATCAGATACTTAATGAATATCTTTTGATCATTGAAAAATTGTTTGATCTATCAATTTTGTCATTTTACTTAACTCTTCTTGATCTTTTTGTTGATTACAAAAAAGGGGAGAGTTATGTAGTTATGTCGTATATGCATTGAATGTAAAATCCTAATCATATATGCGTTGTAAAACAAAAAGAGAAACATTGGTTTAAATAAGCATAGTTAAAATTGATATATCTACCTTTTTGGTATCAAACACTATATTTTCAGCTAAAAGGAAGCACAATTGTTAAATTGAACTTCATAGGGGGAGCTACCTTATTCAGGGGGAGCTTACCTGTGAGGATCACATATTTAAAAATTTTGATTTGAGAACTCTATTGTTTACTCATGCATATACTCAATGTTTTTATAATCATCAAAAAGGGAGAGATTGTTGACCCAATTATTGATTTTGATGATTAATAAAAGATTTGAGTATATTCATTTTATTACTAATAGATTTAACAAGTGTTTCAGGGCTTAAAAATCTTTGATCAATCAAAAGACATAAAGAAACGTGTTTTGAATCAATTGCCAAAAGAAAGTTTCAAAATTCAGAGCCTGGAGTCGACACCTAGGAGATCTGGAGCCGACCCCATGGCCAATCAAATGTCTTTCTAATTTTTGGCACGGTCCGGAGCCAACACCCAGAGTTTCGGAGCCGACACCCAAAGTTTCGGAGTCAACACTTACAGTGTCTGGAGCCGACTCCGATGCGGGAAATAGAACGCATGTTTTTTGACTACTCTGGAGCCGACACTTACAATCTTTCGGAGCCGACTCCCGAATGTGGCGAGTCGACACTCAACTTTTTCGAAGCTGACTCCTCAATGAACTCTTTACTTTCTATTTTTGGATAACCGACTTGGAGCCGACACCTGAAAAGTTGGAGCTGACTCCAACCTATCAAGAACGGATTTTTAAAATGCCAGATCAGCTCAAACGGTAATATTTTTGTTTCACCTAACTTCTAACGGATATATTTTGTATGGACAAACTTTCTAGGTACATTCCAACGGCTAGTTTCTCACCAAAAACATGGATTAAGAGAAATCTATAAAAGGGGGAGAACGCTCGTTTGAAAAAAAAAAAAAAGGAAAAAAAATAGAGTGAAAACAAATCAAAAATCCGAGAAGTCTTGAGCTTGAAATCAAAGAGAAAAGAGTCCAAGTTCAAATCCATCTACTCCAGAAAGCTCAAAGAGAAATCCAAGGCATTCAAAATCAAAAATCGAGGATTTTCCAAAAAGAAGAAAAAGAAGCCAAAAGCCATGTTCTGTGATTTTCCAACTTCTCATCTGCAATATTTGCAAAGAATCCGAGCTGAGGCCTGATTCAACATCTTCAAAGAGAAGAGGAAAAGAAGAAAAGCTCAAATCCAATATGCTTCAAACAGGCTTTTCTAACCTTGTTCATTTACATTGAATATTTGCTCATTTAAGGAGCTGTTTGTTATTGTAAACACTTTTCTTACTTGTTTTTGCTAATTCAATCAAGGGGATTGGATTAGTGGAGGTAGTATACCTCGGGGCAAGCTAGATTAGCTTGTGTTTGGATTTTGTGCTGGTGAGCCCGGAAAACCAGCTGGGTTCGTTGTGATCCCGGGGAAAACAATAAGTTCTGAGTTGTGAGCTTGTAAAACAACTCGACTGTAATCAAAAGGATTATAGTGTGGACCCAAGTGGATCTTGGGAGTGGACGTAGGTGTTGGATACACCAAACCACTATAAAATCTTTATGTTTTCCATGCTTTGATTGTCTCTCTCTCTCTATCTCTTTGTTTGTGATTAATATTCGCTTTGCAAACTTAATTTTATTTATCTCAAAGCCAATCGTTTCAAAGGTTAAATTTTTTAAGAACCCAATTCATCCCCCCCTTCTTGGGTTGCCATCTGGGCCAATAGGTCGAACCAAGATGGTTCAACCTCAACTTGCATCACTTGGTTGGCATCCACTATACTGGACTTCTCAAGGACCTCTAAATGGAACTTTCGCTCAAGGTCCATAGAGTCCGTGGTAGCTAGTTAAGAGAGAAGGTTGGCGCGAGCATTCTCGGTCCTAGGGACCTGAATAATTTTAAGTTCAGAAAATTTAGATGATAGATCACGCACCTTCTGGAGATACCAAACCATATTCGGCTCCGAGCCTCGAACTTCCCCCGTACGTAGCCGATGACCAGTTGGGAGTCAGTGTAGACATTCAGCTTCTTGACCTTTAGGTCGCATGCAATCCAAAGTTCGGCAAGTAAGGCCTCATACTCAGCTTCATTATTGGAGACTAGAAATGAGAAGTGGATGCCATATTCGAACAGGATCCCTTCGGGGCTGGTTAGGACTAGGCCTACTCCCAAGCTATTTATGCTAAAAGATCCGTCTACATGGAGCAACTACAAAGCCTCCCTCTTCGCATGCTCAGAGGTCTCCAGTGTTGAGCCATCTTCTAGGATTATGCATTCAAGAAGAAAGTCCGTCAGAACCTATGCCTTAACAGTAGGGCGAGGCTGATAGCGAATATCATGCTCGCTAAGCTCAATAGCCCACTTCGCCATTCTCCCTGATATTTCTGGGTGATGAATGATTGATTTGATAAGTTAGTCGATTAGGACCACTACGGCATGTGCTTGAAAGTAAAGCCATAACTTCCTAACTGATGTTATTAAAGCTAACACCACCTTTTCAATCCAAATGTACCTTATTTCAGCATCCAGGAGCAGCTTGCTGATGTAGTAGATAGGCTTTTAAACTTTGTTCGCCTCCCAGACCAGCACAAAGCCTATGGCATTCTCTGAGACCACCAGGTATAGATACAGAGCTTCTCCGAGCCTCGGGCTACTAAGGAGCGGTGGTGAGCTGAGGTACCTTTTGAGATCCTTGAAGAATTTTTGGCAATCCAAAGTCCACTGAAAGTTCTTAGCCGACCGAAGTGCCTTGAAGAAGGGAAGACACTTCTCGGCAGATTGGGCGATGAAAAGGTTAAGAGCCACTATCCTTTTCGTAAGGCATTGTATCTCTTTAACCGACCTAGGGGGCGCCAATTCCTAGAGAGCTTGGATCTTTTGAGGGTTCGCCTTGATACCCCACTGGGAGACCATGAAGCCTAGAAACTTTTTGAAATTAACTCTGAAAACACATTTGGTCAGGTTTAGCTTCATACGATATCTCCTGAGTGTTACAAAACTTTCTGTGAGGTCATCGATGTGCCGGGATGCCTTCCTGCTTTTCACTAGCATATCATCGATGTAAACCTCCATATTTTGACCTATCTGCTTTTTAAAGACCTTGTTGACCAGCCTTAGATAGGTAGCTCCAGCATTCTTCAAGCCAAATGGCATGACTCGGTAACAATAAAGGCCCCTATCAGTGATGAAGGCCATCTTCTCCTCATCCTCGGCCCCATCTGAATCTGATTGTACCCTAAATAGGCATCCATGAAGGTCAGCATCTGATGACCCGAGGCGGCATCCACAAGCTGGTCAATCCTTGGCAAAGAAAAACTATCTTTCGGGTAAGCTTTGTTAAGGTCTGTGAAGTCAATACAGATCCTTCACTTGCCATTTGACTTCTTCACCATGATGACATTTGATAGCCACTTGAGATATTTCACCTCTCAAATGAAGTTTGCCTTGAAGAGTTTGTCAATTTCTTCTTTAATGACCTTTTGGTGTTCATGAGCAAAGCTCTTCTTCTGCTTGACCGGCTAAAATATCTCATTCACATTGAGGTGGTGGACGAGGACATCCAGACTAATTTCAGGCATATTCGAGGCTAACTAGGCAAAGACATCAGCGTTCCTTCGAAGGAAGTCAATCAAGTCTTGGCAAGGCTTCCCCTCGCGATGGGACCCTACCTTTATGGCTCGATCAGGCCAAGCCTCGTCAAGTAGCACTTCCTTGAGTTCCTCGACAGGTTCTCCTCTTTGCTCGGTGAAATCCTCTCGAGCGTCCAGTCCATCAACCTCGAGCCTTTGGGACTGAAGGTCAGCGATGAAATAATATCAAGCTGCAGTCTGGCTTCCTCGGACTGTCCTCACTCCCTATTTTGAAGGGAACTTCATAGTGAGGTACGGTATGGATATCACAGCTCCGAAGGACATTTGTCTAGGTCTACCAAAAATGACATTATACGGTGACTGGAGTTTGGTCACTAAAAAGTCCATGTAGACGATTTCTATATAGGGCCAGGCACTCGCTCGGACTATTAGTGTAATTATTCCTTTAGGTGTGACGGTGTCAACAGTGAACCCCATCAGAGTAGAATCCATGGCCTGAAGATCCTCCATTCATAGATCCATTTTTACAAAAGCATCAAAGTATAGAATGTTAAATGAGCTTCCACTATCAATCAAAATTCGGGATACATCATCCTTGTTCATGTTAAGAGATACAACTAATGCATCATCATAGGGATATTGTATCCCTTTGAGGTCTTCATTCGAAAATGAGAGTCCTTCGGACCGAACCCTCTTTGGTGGGTTTTCCTCCTCACTCGGCCTAACCTAGGAGGATTCAACCATGGCAATCATATGGACATTTTCAACAGTCGATGGGTTTGGAGGAGGTGGCTGCAGAAGCTTAGGTTGGGGCTTCCCTCTGTTGTTTGGTTTCGGGACTCTTTTGAATCGGTCAAGTTTTCCTCGGTAGATAAGTTGCTCAATTTCATTCTGAAGCTGCCAGCACTCCTCGATATCATGGCCATAGTCTTGATGATATCAGCAGTGCTTTGTTATATCCCTCCAAGCCATGTTTCCATGGAGGGGTGCCGGTTAAGGGAGTTGTCACTCGATCTCCATAAAGATTTATGCCCGGGGTGCAATAAGTGGGGTAAACTGGTTGAATTTCTATGCTAGACTTTTGGTGTGATCCCTCGATGGTGGAGGAGCCCTTTGGCAGTGAGGTGGGCTTGCAGGGCAAACAGATCAGTTCTTCTCCAAGCCTTTCTTTTCTTTCTTTTTTGATTGTTCTGCTCAGGCCGACCTTCTTGATTCTTCGACCTTGGCATATTTGTTCGCCAGGGCCATCATGTCGGAAAGATTCTTCGGATAGTTGACTTCCATGGCTAAGAAGAAGTCTCCCTCCTTCGACACTCTGCCTGCTAGGGCAGACATGGCCACCTTGTGGTTAAGGTGATCAACTTTCAACATGGTCGTGTTGAAACGGCCAAGAAAGCTTCTCAGGGACTCCCCTTCTCATTGTTTAACTTTGGAGAGGGAGTTAGCCCTTTTTTAATGGCAGCGACTGCTGACGAATTGGTTGGTGAAGGATCGGCCTAGTTCGTGAAAGAAACATATGGAACTCAGCTTCAAACCATTGAACCACGTTCTGATGGATCCCCTAAGGGTGGAAGGAAAAGCTCGACATAGGATCGCATCTGACATCCCATGGAACATCATGATAGACCGAAAGCTGCTTAGGTGGTTATCAGGGTCAATGGTTTCATTGTATGGCTCGATGGTGGAAAGCTTAACATTGGAAGGGATTAGAGTTGGGCATCGGGCTGTGCTGCCCATGGGCCTAACACAGCCCGACACGAATCGGACCGTGCCTACAGTACCGAGCCATGCCAAGCACGGTCCATTAAACCATGCTATGCTGGGCTCAAAAATTTTGGCCCGCAGACCAAGCCCGGCATGGCCCGTGATGGGCCTGGGTAGGCATGGCCCATAAGGGCCTGGGCCATGCCGGCCCATAAGGGCCTCATAAAAAAAATTTAAGTAAAAAATATTTTTTAATAAATTTAAAAAATATTGAGAATAAAAAAATTTATTAATACGAAGCACCTTAATGTGGGAGGTTTGGCATAGACCCCTACCAGTTTATTAATTTAAAATTAAAATAGTACATGAAGGGAGAGAGGCTAGGTCTGACCTTCAAAATACAATAAGAAAGAAAAAAAAAGAGATGGCTCACTTTAATAATTATAAAATAAAAATATATAATTATAAAAATAGAGATGACTCACTCATCAGTAGTATTTGTGTCATCATCATCTTTGCCGGTTAAGTCATATCCATCTTTATCTTGAAGCCTCGCCTCAGCATCCAACCAATCTTTGAAGCAGAGAAGCATCTCAACGTCTCGTCAGTCATTCTACTTTTTTTTCGTCCAGAATACGCCGATCTACATTGAAAGAAAATTTCGATGCTACTGTGGACATTGGTACAACTAAAATATCTCGTGCAATGGCAGACATAACAGGATATTGATTTCTAATACTCTTTCACCAAGCTAATACATCTAGACTCTCTATTTGATCTTCATTATATGCAGAATGAAGATCGTTTCATAAATAAAATTCTAATTCATTACTTAAAAATGAAGATGAAAAAGATGAAGCATGTGTGTGTCTTCGTTGTGCAATAAATAAAAAAATAGATGACAAACAAGAGCTAGAAGAAGAAGCAAAGCTTTGGACAGATATTCTAGATCCACAAATTTTGTTATCATATAAAGCATAAATATCATTAAGAAGTCGTGTTATCTCATTTTTAGCAGGGATGGCCCAAGTCTAGAAGGGATCACCTCCTGCATAATTCTATTGGTGATCGGGATACCCTGCTCCACCTTAAGTTGAGGTTGAGATGCCTACATGATGGCGTATATCTCCTAGCGCATCTCCTGGAGTTGTTGCTGCACTAGAGGATCTCGAGCGGTAGGAGAGGTAGGGCTGGGAGACCGTGGTCGCGGCGTCAGATCGTGGTGAGAGAATACTAAAGATAAGGAGCGAGCCCGATGGGATCCGGGCAGGCTCCTATCTCCATCCTTGTGTTGCACTGGCCCAACTCCTTCACGGTCAGGATGTTATGGGAGGCTGGTGGCCTCCAATGGATTGGATGGAGGAGCGGCCGGAGGAATTGAGGTGGTTGTTCCATTGGGCAATTGCTGAGTGGGAGCAGCAGGGAGAGAAACTCCGTGAAGCCCCTGCACTAGTTGTGCCAAGGCTTGGACTTGCTGGACTAGTATGTTGAACTGGTCTCGAGTGACTAGGGTTGCTAGCAGTGGAGGGGCCTCGGTTGCCGATGACTGCGAAGGCGCCATATTGTTGGTGGGATCAGGCCTTTGAGAGATGGCCTGATTAGGAGCATTTGTGACTACTCTCTTACGATTTGGCCATTGAGGAATCGTCCTTCTCGTAGGGAACCTTATCTCCTTGGTTTCAAGTCTTCAAAGGGACTTGGGGCCCTTCCTCTAGCTCCAATTTGTTGTTGCTGATTTTCGTTCTCCGGCTTGGAGACGAGGTCAATCGGGATCCGAACGATGATCTCGTGGCTGATGTACCTGCAAGGCAAGTCCTCGCACAGGATTCATAGGGGGTGGTCCTTGTGGAAGACCCTCCAATGCCCAACTCAATAAAAATCTTTAGCAAGCATATAAGAGGAGAAGGTTCTCGCAGAAGGGCACTCTAACCTCCTCTGCTCGAGTTGTGTCTATGAAAAAGCATACCTGGGGGGTCAAGGGACGTGGTATTTACGTGCCACTAAGATGTCAAGTCATTACCTGATTCTCGAGGCACATTTTAGGGAGCTGATATGATCAGAATCCCGTCGGTTATGGGATTGGTACCTGATCAGTTTCATCAGGAGTCTGAAACTCTATTAATCATGGTCAAAAGACGTATTTGGCTCCCATTTCCATTTAAGAAAGTTTAATTTGAGATCTCCATAATTAGGGAGGTTCATCCTTCAGAATATTCGGCGTGGTATGAGATGGCAATGATACTCAAGCCGAGGTACGAAGATGGCTAACATGATGGCCGCTGTGAATTGCGCCTACTAATGATCCCATCGAGGAAGACCGACCCTAGGGTCGGTGCTGACGCTGGCGTCGGTGGAGGAGGCCGACGTTGGAGTCGTTGGTCGGGAGACCAACGCTAGAGTCGGTCAATGGAGGCCGACGCTAGGGTCGGTTGATGAGGCCGAGTAGAATAACTCCGAATGCTGAAATCGGGGAGACGGGTAAAGAAGGCTGACTCCAGGGTCGAGTTTGGAGGAAGGCCACCTAGGAAGCTGGGCTACCTCGAAGCTATGGCCGAGTCCATGAGGAGGTTGCCTTGGGGCTAGGGCCACCTTGGAAAACCAGGGCCACCTCGGAGCTATAGCCGAATCCTTAAGGAGGTCACCTTGAAGCCAGGGCCGCCTCAGAGCTATGGCCAAGTCCATGAGGAGGCCGCCTTGAAGCTAGGGCCATCCTAGGAAGCTGGAGCCGCCTTAGAGTTATGGTCAAGTCCATGAGGAGGCTGTCTTGGAGCTAGGACCGCCTCAGGAAGCCGAGGCCTCCTCGGAGCTATGGCCGAGTCCATGAGGAGGCCGCCTTGGGATTGAAGCTGGGGCCGCCTAGGACGAGCTGAGACCGGCGAGGATGGGCGAGGCCGACGAGTATGGGCCAACAGTAGGGCTGATGCGATTTGCTGAGGTCGAGGCTGATTAGGACGAGCCGAGGCCGGTGAGTATGGGCCGACACTAGGGCTGATGCCGACTTACCAAGATCGATGCGACTGTGGGATCTGGCCCGAGTGCGATCATTATTGTTCATAGGGTTGATTGGCCCCATTAGTTGCCATGCACATTTATTGATGCAGCAAAGAATTTTTTCTGCATCAAAATTCATAAACAATGATTTTTTTCCGAATCAAAATCCATAAACAGTTGGAACGTACGTTATTGAATTATGGGTCCAAACGTCGAGAAGGGAAAAAAAAGTCATGCTGGGGTTTGAGCACAGTAAAAATATGTGTTTGACCCTATAAAAACTTGGATTTATCTAATGCATAAACATGCATATTTTAATGTCAAATGATCCAAACTAATCCAGTCAACCTCCTTTTAATTTATATACTGAATTATGAAAATTTCAAGCAATGCAACCCCACGAAGACACCATGAATGATAGTCGATCACACCGTTAATTACTACAACAAAGTACATTAATAGCTTACGGCTTTAAAGACTGTAACTTCTCAAGTATACAATGTAAATGCACGATAAAGGATGATTAAAATCATGGCTTCAATACATCCAGAGAGACTAAACAACATGCCTGTACCCAGTCTAGTCATCGTAGTACTTGGACCACAGCATCACCCCTCCATACTTGCTGGACTTCTTCAGCACCGGAAGCACCTGGGATCTCAGGTCCCCGGTTGGAATGAACCCACTCCCAGCCGCATCCCGTGCCGCCGGCAAGCCGAGAAAGATATCGGTGGCCTTGATTCCTGTCGTCCACTGTTTCCAAGCATCCTTCAAATTGGTCACATCCCCCGCTGAGTACTGGCATGGAGGGTTGTTATAGAATTGCACCCATACGTAGTCAAACAGCTCGGGGTCGAGGGCTCCGCCGACCCAGGCATCAGGGTACGGGCACTGCGGTGCTGCAGTCAAGTAGACCTTCTTCCCCTTGGAGCTGTAAGCTGAGAGGTATCTCGCAAGATCGTCGTAGGCCGTCGAGGACCGCATCGCCTAGAGGCCTAGCAGAGGACTGCCCGCCGAGGTAGTTGTTCCAGATGTACTGAGCCACTTAATTGCCTTGCATCATCCTTGGAAGCTAACGAGTAGGCTCCGGCACCGCCACCAATGGAGAGGATGACCTTGACGCCTTTGGCCTGGCAAGACTTTATTATGTCTTTAATTTGCTCAGGCCGGTGCAACCGTTGGAGTAAGGGTCGTAGTGGCCGGCAAGATTCAGCTGTACGTGGAGTTCGGCCGGCCCCGAAGGAGCAGAGAAAGGCTAAGTTGACGAAGGCGTAGTTTCCTTCCGGTGGCGCAAGTCTCGGCTAGGGTGCCCTCGTTGCCGTTCTGGCCCCAGTAGATTGCGATGCTTCCGGCATGCATGGGAGTGAGGAAGTATGGAGCAAAGGAAGAGGAAGAGGAAGTGGTACTGAGTTTTAGCATTAACAGGATGGGAAGTAGCCATGTTTCGCACCGGAGCCAATAGCATAGCGTGCCATTTCGGTTAAGTTGAATATGTTGTATTATTAATTCAATATTGAGCTTATACGTGAAATAAATATGTATTATGGACTATCAAATATAATTAAGTCTAATTAAAAGTAATCTGCTAAAGGATTCAGTGATATGGACTTTAATGTATCTGTTGCTGCTGAAATCTGTCCTCCGACTCGGGCGCGATCGGGTGAGCTTCAGGATGGGCTTCCTCCTGGGTGGACCTGCAAAACAGTCTTCACGCGAGAGGCGTTGGGGGTAGCCCTCCGCGGAAGACCCTCCGACGCTCAAGTCAGCGGCGATCGACAATCAACAAATGTGAGAAGAAGGCTCTCGCTGAAGAGTCTCTCCAGGGGTGGCCTTTCGAGAGCTTCGAGCAGAGCGTTAATGGCGGAAAGGGATGAGCAGAGGTGGAAGGAGAGTGGGCCAGTAAGCAAGTGCGCATACCTGAGAAGTCGAAAGACGGTTCTATTTATAGAGGATCACCTGATTCCTTGGGGGTGTCGTGGGTCCGAAAGCCGTTAGGATTCGAATCCAGTTTGTTATGATGTCAGTAAGATTCGTATCTTATTAGTTAGAGGATCAATGACTGAGAGAGCTGGTTGATGTCTTGAGATTCAGAGACGGTGTAGGCTCTAGGGCTCTAGGCCACTCTCGGGTATGATTTTTTTTAAACTCTCCCGCACCGGATTCCGCAGAGGTGCTTGAGTGCCCTGATCTGGTCAGGGCACGGATAGCTCGGCTGAGGCCGAGAGACCGGGATAGCTCGGCTGAGGCCGAGAGGTAGGATAGCTCGGCGGAGGCCGAGAGAGATGTTATAACTCGGCTGAGGCCGAGTGAGACGTCATAGCTCGGCTGAGGCCGAGTGAAACGTCATAGCTCGGCTGAGGCCGAGAGATGTGATCCGCGCCTTGGGAATCCTTGGCTTGCTGAGGGGCTAAGGCGCCCCAATCCACTGAGGCTGATTCATCTCTAGTGGGTATTGCACAACAAGTGGGAGTCAGGGTTGATCCTAACCCCTTGCACGATTATTAATGTAACGACGATTTTATCCCTCAACACATGCCCCCCACTCCCTAGTTCGAAGCGTAGGTTCGGGCATAGGGAGTATAACTCCAGGTGGCACGATCTGAATGGGTTTGGATTTGACAACCTGCATAATGATGCCCTAATTAATGTTGTGCGGCCGCCTTGCCTTTACGGGATGGATCTGTCGCTTCCTAGGGGCAACGGTTGGGGAAGTGCCACGTAGCAAATCTCGGTTTTCACGGCACCTGCAATGGCGGTTCCGGGCGTTCTGATCAAGATGCCTTATCTTCTCTTTGAGGTGGTTTCCTTCGGGGAAAAGAAAAGTCGAAACAATGCCATTCCCATTCGCAGCGCCCTTTCGTTCCTTCTTGAAGAATTTTGTTCCCCTACTTCATTTGCGACGTCGCTCGGTGTTTCTTTCAACCAACATCATGGTGAGGCCTAGCGACTTAGTCTCAAAGATTGTTGCCGAGGATTTGGGGAGAATACACCAGAAGTATGGCATTCCCTCGGATATCACTTTACAGCTGCTGGAGCCCGAGCATAGGGTCTCGCAAGAGCTGGAGGGCAGGATCTTTCTTTACAAAGATAGCTTGAAGGCAGGCCTCAGATTTTCCCTTCACCCCTTAGTGAAAGAGATCATGAGGTTCTATAACATCTGCCCGACAATGGTGGCTCCTAACAGCTGGCGGAGTATCATCGGGTTTATCTCGATGTGTAACCGGGTTCAGGTAATAGCAACTCTGTCCCTGTTCCATGTTTGTTACCATCTGATGTCCGAAAGGAGCTCGGAGTGGTCCTATATCGACCTCGGAAGTCATTCAGGACGATCACGGATAAACCATCATCCATAAAGGAATGGAAGGTTTGATTCTTTATCGCCGAAGGGAACATCGGTTTCGGCTTCCCGCGGGGATGGGGAAACCCTGTTAGGGATATGGAAGCGCATCCAGCCTATCCGAACGAGAGAAGGAGGACCTAGGGGTCCTTCTTGACGGTCGAGTGTTCTCGGCCAATGTCTTACTATCGGAGGAGGCTCTTTTTGCCGCCGGACTTAGCCCCGTTGACGTGCAAGGTAAGTCTTTTTCTTTCTCCCTTCCATTGATTTTATTCGAGCGAGTATATCTCGGTCTGATTGTTCGCCTACTGCGCTTGCAGCCAAGAGATCTGCACTGGAGGGCCGCATAAAGAAAGAGTTGGGCAAGCGCCCAAGAGAGGCTGGTAGTGTAGAAAGGCATAAGCCTGAGAAGAAGGTTCATCTTTCTGGAGAGCACTCGCCGGAGGCTGGGCGAGTCAGGGCCAGCCCACGCTCTTTACCATCAAAGAAAGAGGATGTGGGGGAGCCGACAGTGAGAGAGGGGTCCCCTCAGTTGGAGGAGGAAGCAATAGTCATGACGGAGGAGCAGAGAGCGGAGGAGGACCCAGAGAGGGTGGCCGAGATCCCTTGTCCTTTGGTAGTGGAGATAGTGGATAGCCCGGACGAGGCTCCGCTGGAAGTTTAGGGTGAGCCTATCGTTGAAGGGCCTCCCTCGGAGGGATTAGAGGACGGTGACGTTGGGCCAATGGTAATGGAAGCTCGGGAGGAGTTTCCTGCTGAAGAGCTTCCTCCTGAGGAGGCTAGAGGAGCGGGTGAATAGATTGAAGCTTCGGTGGAGCCCGCGGGGGAGGGACAGGCGCCGGTGATTGAAGAAGGACCTTTGGGTGAAGAGGACAGGATGATGACCTTCCAGCTGAAGCTTCTCCCACTAAAGCCTCGGGAACATTGAGGCCTAGGCTAGCCGAGATATCCGAGGAATCGCAGGCCAGACTTTTGCTGAAGGAGGCCAGAAGATTGCAGGCTTCTCAGTCTGAGATTGCACGGACTGATCCCTCAGATGGGCAGCCTGGCAGTTTGGATCCAGCTATCGAGGAGGCGTTCTCTGCTCTGATGAGGTCGGCCTTGTATCCGAGCGCGGGTCCCTTGACGAACGAGTTTGCAGACTTGGACCTTATCGACGCCACATTCGATCAGCGGAATGTGGTGAAGGATGTTCATCTTCTCCCTGAGATCAACAACTCCACCCTCATGGAGCTAGCTAGGTCTTACACCTCCCGGGTGAGTTGCTATTCCAGAGTAGTGGGTGTTTTCTGGTTAACTTGATCGCTTTCTTATTTGGGTTTTGTTTCGCAGAGCGCTCTGATCAATAGGGCACTGTGCTAGCATTTGAGCCTGGCGACAGGGGCCAGCGTCCAGGCCAAGAGAGTCAGTACTGAGCTCCGATTGCGAGCAGAGGCATCTGACAAATTTAAGCGAGTCCTGAACACCACCAACAAGAACTTGGCGAGGGCGAGGGGATGACGACGTATCCAGATTAAGGCTCGAAGTTAAGGAGCTACATGGGCTTCGAGCAAGGTATGACAAAGTATGCTTGGAGTTATCACGAGTCACATCCAGATATGCCGAAGAAATGGAAACTGCTAGGAAGCAGTTCGACGAAAGTCGAGACAGGCTAGGAAGAGAAACTGCCAAGAAGAATCGCCTGAACAGAATGCTTGGCGAGTCGGAGGAGAAGGTCTGGTAGCTAAATCATTGCATTGTTTCCAGGGATGATAGGATCAGATGGCATCAGGAGAAAATGGCCAAGCTTGATAACAAGCTCTCCCAGTCCAAGGAAGAAGCCAACAGCAGGCAGTTGAAGATCAATGACCTCAAGGACATGATCAAGCTGGTTAAGGCCGACAAGCTGAGGGCCTTCGGCGAGGTCGAGGAATTAACCAGGAGATTAGCTCGGTAGGAGGAGGAGGTATGATATCATTTTTTTAATCTTCCCATCAGTTCACTATTGCATCGGTTAACCCTGTGTTTGCAGATGGAGAAGGCGAGGCTCGAGGGCCAAGGTCAATTAGAAAGCCTACAAGGACAACTGGCGTCGAGTCATCGAAGGAGCTCGGAGCTCGAAGGGCGGGTCGCCGAGACTGAGGAGCAAATCGTCTCATTCCGGAGCCAAGTTATCGAGGCTGAAAGGCATCTCGCCATACTTCGGGGTGAATAAGATGCGACTTGTGCCAAGGCTTTTCAGCTTGGCGCGGAGGAGGTCCGAACCAGAATATCTCGGGAGCATCCGGAATGAGACCTCTCCTTTTTGGATGTTGAACCCTTTGAGGCCTGTACCCCGGGGGCTGAAGAAGCCGAGTACGAAAATATCTCAGATGTCGATCTTGATGCAATTTTGGGCTCTAGCGATGCCGCGGCTCCCGAAGGATACTCCAAGCTCGCCGCCGAAGGAACGACGACTTTTGAAGTGGGCGAAACAAGCCAAGCTTCCCCGAATGTTAATGAGGATACCGCTGGGACTGATCTAGCCCCTGATCCTTGAGGGTTGCCTGTGTATTTTTTGCTTTTCAGATTTGTAGTCTGATCGAAATTTCTGATGAATAAGTTTTTTCACCTCTATTTGTTTGTCTTTCTGGCTGGTCTTTTACCTTAAGCTTTCTTCCGACTGTGAACGAATTATAACTCATTTGCGCTCTTAGGTCGGTTGAATTCGAGCTAGAATAAGCGTTACGGTCGAGGCCGAGATATAAGGATTACCCAGTTTGTCCGAAGTAGAGAATGGGCATGCTTGGTCGAGGCATAAAATGGTCTGGTGCTGCCGAGGAACATAGTTCCAGTCCCGCTCGAAGCGGGTAAGGGAATCTGCCATGCCGAAGTATCGGATAGCTCAACTTGAGATGGTCGAGAATTGTAAGGGTATCCTGGTTAGAGCCGAGGTTAGATAGTTCGGCTTGCCCGAAGTGGAGAAATGGGTATGTTTTCATCCGAGGTATACGAAGTGGCTTTGTTGGAGAGTATTTCGCCCTTGTCAGTAGCATTTACTCCATTGGTCTTTTCCAACGTAGGTCTTTTAGTATACGTGACAAGCAATCGATCGCCATTGGATGGCATCATTTTCGAAGGGGATTTCCCAGGCCTACCCGTATCCCAACGACCTGCAGCCTATCTCATGCATTTAAGGTTTTTGATTCGAGATCGGGGGGAGATCTCTTGACTTTCGTCATGGCTTGGGAAATGCATTTGGTGCGCTCCGGAAAATAATTCTTTTCCTCTACCCTCCCACGTGACAACGGGGTATTGTTTCAAATTTTGGAGGCTTATTTGCCTATAAATTGGGGAGAACGGGCCGTGTTAGGCTATCTCTCAGGACTTTGTTCTCCTGTGAAAGCTCTCATGATGTCTATGTATCTGAGGTTGAGAATGGAGAGGCTGAGTTCTCCTTTTGCAAGTCGACTTCCCCTGGATAGCTGGGGTGACGAAGGAGCCACTGAAGAGCAGCCCATCCTCAAGAGAGGAGTTTCGGAGATCATATGGAGAGTGCACGGGAGGTCCGCAGAGACCATATGGAGAGCGCACGTATGCGCTCTCTGTGTGTCCTTTGTCACTTGCCATGGGGACCATCAGAGATGCAAAGATTGCATATCCCCTTGGTAAGGATGGACTTTTCCTTCTCCCTCGAGTTGGGTCCCTTAGCTCGTCCGGCTGGGGGATCTTTTGCCTATAAAGAGGGAGTTGAGAACATTGTCGGTCTGCTTGTCCCCTATCTTTCATGGTCGGGCAGCGTCCAGCAGCCCAGCATCCCCACCCAGGGGGGATGTCTCCTCAGCATCGACATCCACAGGCCTTCCTTCTGTTCTTGGATCTCTTGGTTCATCCGAAGGACCCGTGGGAGGCCAGCCTTGCCCTAACCAGTGGTTCAGGGCGAGCTGACTGGATCATCTGACTACTCGGGTCAGGTGCCAAAACATCATTATTAACCGAAGCTGACTGAAACAGTCCGACCGAGCTATTTACTTGTTTTTATTTCCTGTGCCATGATGCAATTGTAACACCTCTTAAGAGGTTGTAACTCTTTTCATTGATGAAGAAATAAAGAAAGTTTTATTCTTTCTTCTTTTAGCATCTGCTTCTTTTTTGATGTGATTGTGTTTGAGAGTTACTGCTCCCATATCATATTTTTGTCTCATAGCATATTTCGGCAGTGTTCTTGCTACCTTATTTTTGCTAAGACCAATGTTCGATCCTCAGTGGAGGAAAGCGTTTGTCCCTGTTCGGGTTAGAGGTGGACCTGGGCGGTCCCGGGGACTCATGCGGCAAGCATGATCCCGTTTGTAGAACGAAGCAGGTATTTCTTCGAAAAGAGATAGCTCGTATGTCTTTACGGTTGAGTAGAAGGAGGTTGCTTACTTCTGCCGAAGTATCATAAGACGCCTTAGTTGCGTCAGAGAGTTTGAGAGATTACTCATCTAGACCGGAGCTTTAGATAACTTTTTAAGAGTATGTCGTTTGACTTGGCCGAGGTTTCAGATAATCACTCGGTTATAGCCGAGGCTTCAGAATATCGCTCGGTCATTGTTGAGACTTCAGAATATCACTTGGTTGTTGCCGAGGATTTTTGATAGTTTACTTGGTCCTTACTGCAACTGTGGATTTAGGTGCGGATGGCCAAAGAGGATAGGGGCTACCCGAGCGATGGAAGGGGCGCCCGAAGCCTGTAAATCGGTCACTCTCGAAGAGGGTGAGCCATGTTGCTCCAGTGTTGGCCACTTATACACTCTTTCCTCTTCTTCGTGTTTTTTCAAGGATACCCAATTCGAGGGAGTCTGGCAAACTTTCGAGGACATTCAGTAAAAAAAGGAGGGGTCTGGCGGACTTTCGAGATCATTTACTTCGAAAAGGTCCGACAGATCGGAGGGAGTCTAGTCCTGAGAAGTGAGGGGCGGAACTCTTCGACGAGGGACAGAACTCTTCGTTTCTCACGAGCGCCCACTGAGGTGGTGACGCATGGCGAGTTCCCACGGGCTAAGATTAATGGCTCGAACGATCGAAATATTCACCAGGAGTGGTTTAAATACTGATGAGAAGGATGCCTCTGTTAGGCATCTTTTCAGCTGATCTCCCAAGAATTCCTGGGTTCTGAGATGGCATCTGAAGGTGAGGGGCGATCAACTGTGGTGCCGAGCAGCGGCGCTAATGGCCGTGGGGGGGTCTCAGGGGAGCCGCGTTATGATAACTATTGATGGGGAGGTCCTGGCGTCAATGTTCGCGGATCGTGAGCGACTTTAGAGAGCGGCCGAACAATATCTAGCCGTTTCTACGAGGGAGGTCGAGCTCCTTCATCATGCCAATGGCCGACTGGAGGGGGAAGTAGCATCCCTTCAACAACAGATCGCCGAGTCAGCTCGGTGTGGGGAGGGCTCGGCGGCTCCCGGAAAAGATGATAAGCCCCAGTGAGGGCTCATGCATCTTTTTCTTTCTTTTTGCCCTTTTTGTGATGAATGAAAATGGGGATTTTCGTAACTTTTGTGTTTGCTATTATATCCAAATGTTTGTTATTATCACTCAGCCTTGGCCGAGATTTTTGACAAGTGACGCTCTTCGGCTTTGGCTAAGGCTTTTAATAAGAAATGGAAATGCACTTCAGCTTTGGCCGAGGCTTTTAATAAGGAATGGAGATGCACTTCTGCTCTAGCCGAGGCTTTTATTCTTCGGTGCCGGCCGGTGCTTGTAAGCTGCCCGAATCCAGATGGAGTTTTCTTCACCCTTCAGTCCGGCCGGGGCTTGTAAGTAGCCCGAATCTGGATGAAGTTTTCTTCGTTCTCTAGTCCGACCGTGGCTTGTAAGCTGCCCGAATCCGGATGAAGTTTTCTTCGCCCTTCAGTCCGATCGGGGCTTGTAAGCTGCCCAAATCGGATGAAGTTTTGGAGATCACTTGGTCCGGCCGGGGCTTGTAAGCTGCCCGATTCCGGATGGAGTTTTGGAGATCACTTGGTCCGGCTGGGGCTTGTAAGCTGCCCGAATCCGGATGGAGTTTTGGAGATCACATGGTCCGACCGGGGCTTGTAAGCTGCCCAAATTCAGGTGGAGTTTTCTTCACCCTTCAGTCCGATCGGGGCTTGTAAGCTGCCCGAATCCGAATGAGGTTTTCTTCGTTCTCTAGTCCGACCGGGGCTTATAAGCTGCCTAAATTCGGATGGAGTTTTCTTCGCCCTTCAGTCCGGCCGGGGCTTGTAAGCTGCCCGAATCCGAATGGAGTTTTGGAGATCACTTGGTCCGGCCGAGGCTTTTAAGCTGCCCGAATCCAAATGGGGTTTTCTTCGCCCTTCAGTCCGGCCGGGGCTTGTAAGCTGTCCAAATCCAAATGGAGTTTTGAAGATCACTTGGTCCGACCGGGGCTTGTAAGCTGATCGAATTTAGATGGAGTTTTGGAGATCACTTGGTCCGGTCGGCGCTTGTAAGCTGCCCGAATCCGGCCAAAGGCTTGGAGATCACTTGGCCCCCAGCCGTACTGGGAGTGCTCGGCCATACCGAGTCTTTGTTGAATAAGACTCGGCCCTGCCAAGGTACGGAGATTTAGCTTGGCCCCCGGGCGTACCGGGAGTACTCGGCCATACCGAGTCTTTGTTGAATAGGACTCGGCCCAGCCAAGGTATGGAGATTTTCTGTTCAAGAAGATAGCTCGGTCATGCCGAGAATTGGTAAACAGCATCTATTTTTCATTATAACTTTTCGAAGAAATGATTGCAGTGATCATGTCACGAATCATAGAAACAAGATGCCAATACTATAAATGAGGCAAGCCTGTAGAAAGCGTACCCTACTGATGATATATATGGAGATTGTCTGAATTCCACGTTCGGGGAATAGATTTCCTGCTCAGATCCTGGAGCTTGTAGGTGCCAGGTCATGACTTCACCACTTGATAGGGGCCTTCCCAATTTGGAGACAGCTTTCCTTGTTCTAGTGGTTTAGAGACAGATGCTTTCCGAAGGACGAGATCGCCGGGTGAGAAGGATTTCCCTTTGACTCGGGAGGCATGATAGCGAGCCACTCTTTGCTGGTACACAACAACCCTAATCCGAGCTTTCTCTCTGATTTCTTCCACTAGGTCGAGATTGGTGCAGAGCTGCTCGTCGTTAGCCTCCTCCGAGTAGCTCTCCACTCGCAAAGAAGGAAGCCCTATCTCCACAGGGATGATGGCTTCCATGCCGAAGGCCATCCAGAATGGGGTCTCGCCGGTGGGGATTCTCTGGATGGTGCGGTAGGCCCATAAGACATGGTGAAGTTCATCCGCCCATTTGCCTCGGGCTCTGGCAAGCCGAGCCTTGATCCCTTGAAGTATGGTTCGGTTAGTTACTTTGGCTTCTCCATTGGCTTGCGGATGCCCTACTGACGTAAGGCGGTGGCAGATTTCATGCTCCTCGCAGAAACCTCGGAACTTTGGGTTATCAAATTGCTTACCATTGTCGGTGATAATAGTATGCGGAAGGCCGAAGCGACAAATAATGGATCTTCATACGAAGTCCCTGGCCCGAGCTTCGGTTATTTGGGCAACGGCCTCGGCTTCCACCCACTTGGTGAAGTAGTCGATGGTGACAAATAAGAACTTTCTCTGTCCAGTGGTGAGGGGAAAAGGGCCAAGAATATCCATCTCCCACTTAGCAAAGGGCCAAGCGGAGGAAATAGGGACTAAACTGGCGGAGGGGAGCCTCTAGATGTTGGAATGTCTCTGACATGGGTCGCAAGCTCGGACGAGATCGTCAGCTTCCTTTTGCATGGTGGGCCAATAATACCCCTGGCGTAGTACCTTGTGGCATAAGGACCGGCTCCCCAGATGGTTGTCGTAGATTCCCTCATGTATCTCTCGGAGAGCATAATCATCTTCAGATGGGCGAAGGCACTTGAGTAGCGGCATAAAAATGACCGCTTATATAGCTGGTCGTCGATCAACACATAGTGGGTGGCTTGCAATTTCAGCTTCATTTCTTCCTTACGGTCGGCTGGGAGCGACCCTTCTTTAAGATACTTTAGTATGGGGTCAAACCAAGATGGTTCAGCCTCGATATGCATCACTCAGTCTGCCTCCACGATGCTAGGCTTTTCCAGAATCTCTAGGGAAAACTTTCGCTCAGAATCCATCGACTCCGCAGTTGCCAGCCGAGACAATAGGTCGGCGCGTGCATTATCGGATCTTGGGATCTGAATGACTTTAAATTCAAAGAAGTGGGAAAGTAAGTCCCGCACTTATTGAAGGTACCAAATCATATTCGGCTCCTGGGCCTCAAATTCGCCCGTACATGACCAGCTATCAATTGAGAGTCGATAAGGCATTCAGCTTCTTCACTTTAAGGTCACGGGCGATTCGAAGTATAATGAGCAGAGCTTCATATTCGACTTCATTGTTGGAGGCTGGAAAGGAGAAGCGAACGCCATACTCGAAGGTCACCCCTTCTGGGCTGGTAAGGATTAAACCAGCGCTGGAGCCGTGGGCATTAGATGACCCGTCGATGTGGAGTAGCCACAGGGCATCTGATCTCGGGTGCTCAGAGGAGTCCGGAGTGGAGCCATCCTCTGGGATGGTACATTTAAGGAGGAAATCAGCTAGAACCTGTGCTTTGATGGCTGCGAGGTTGGTATCGGATATCATGCTCGCTTAACTCGACGGCCCACTTAGCCATTCTCCCTGATGTCTTTGGATGATGGACCACCGCCTTGATGGGTTGGTCGGTCAGGACCGTCATAGAATGCACCTGAAAATATGGTCACAACCTCCGAACTGACGTTATCAGGGCTAACACCAACTTCTCGATCTGGGTGTATCTTGTCTCGGCGTCTCGGAGCAGTTTACTGATATAATAGATCGGCTTTTGGGTCTTGTTCTCTTCTCTGACCAACACTGAGCTCGTGTGCCTTCTAAAAATGCCAAGTACAGAAATAACATTTCTCCCAGATTGGACTGTTGAGGAGGGGTGGAGAGCCGAGATATCTCTTGAGGTCCTCGAATGACTTCTGACACTCGGGGGACCATTGGAAATTCTTGGTTGATCGGAAGCTTTAAAGAAAGGAAGGCATCTCTCGATCGACCGAGCCACGAAGCGGTTGAGGGCCGCCGATCCTTCTAGTCAAGTGCTGGACCTCTTTGACGGATGCTGGAGGTGCCATTTGCCGAAGAGCTTGAATCTTCTGCGGATTGGCCTCAATGCCCCGCTGAGAAACCATGAAGCCCAGGAACTTCCCAGAGTTGACACCGAAGGTGACTTAGTTGGATTGAGCTTCATCCGATATTTTTGGAGCGTTGCGAAGCTCTCAAAGAGATCCTCAATATGCTGGGATGCTTCTTTGCTTTTGACCAGCATGTCGTCAACATATACCTCCATGTTTCGACCGATTTGCTCATTGAAGACTTTGTTAACCAGCCTTTGGTAAGTAGCACCTGCATTTTTCAGACCAAAAGGCATGACATGGTAACAATAAGTACCTCGGTCCGTTATGAAGGCGGTCTTTTCTTTATCCTCGGGCGCCATTCGGATTTGGTTGTAGCCCGAATATCGTCCATGAAGGTCAGCATCTGATGACCTGAAGTGGCATCTACAAGCTGGTCAATCCGAGGGAGAGGAAAGCTGTCCTTCGGGCATGCTTTATTAAGGTCAGTGAAGTCGATGCAGATCCATCATTTACCGTTCGACTTCTTCACCATGACAATATTTGACAGCCAATTAGGATAATTTACCTCCGGATGAAATTTTCCTTGATGAGCTTGTCAACTTCTTCCTCAATTGCCTTCTATCGCTCAGGGGCGAAGCTTCTTTTCTTCTGCTTCACGGACCGAGACATCTCGTCCATGTTAAGACGGTGGATGAGAACATCTAGGCTGATTCCAGGCATATCAGAAGCGGTCCAGGCGAAGACGTCAGCATTCCTTCGGAGAAAGTCAATCAGCTCCAGCCGGGACTTCTCTTTCAGTAGCGACCCGATCCTTATGGTTCGGTCGGGCCGAGCTTTGTCCAGTGGTACCTCTTCTAGCTCTTCAACTGGTTCTCCTAGTTGCTCGGCAAAATCCTCCCGAGCATCCAGCTCATCCACCTCGGGTAGTTTGGATTGAAGGCTAGTGACGAAGCACTGCCGAGCTACAGCTTGGTTTCCTCAAACTACTCCCACTCCCCATCCGGTAGAGAACTTCATTGCTAGATGCGGGATGGAGATAGCGGCTCTAAGGGACATCAGGCTGGGTCTCCCAAAGATTTCATTGTGGGGCGACCGAAGCTTGGCCACCAAGAAATCTGTATGAACAGTGGCGACGCAGGGCTAAGTCCCCGCGTGGACCGTCAAGGTCACGACCCCCTCTGGGGCAATAACATTGCCGGTGAACCCCATTAAAGTGAAGTCCACGGCTCAGAGATTCTCCATGAGCAGTTTCATCTTCACAAACACATCAAGATACAAAACGTTGATAGAGCTCCCACTATCAATAAGGATTCGGTTTACATCATAATTGTTCAGATTAAGGGATACAACCAACGCATCGTCATGCGGGAACTGTATCTCCTGGAGGTCGTTGTCGGAGAAGGAGAGCTCATTAGTCCATGCTCTCTTTGGCGTTGAGCCTTCTTCATCATCCTGCCAGCTCGACGGACCACCAACCGCCTTGATTACATTGATGTGGCCGGCGACCGAAGGATTCGAAGGAGGAGGTTGCTGGGGCTCAGGCTGGCGGTCACCCCCATTCCTTGGCTCGGGTGCTCTCCTGAATTGGTCTAGCTTACCCCACTGGATGAGCCTCTCGATTTCGTTCTTCAGCTGCCAACACTTCTCGGTATCGTGGCCGTGGTCTTGGTGGTAGCGACAATATTTGTGGGGTCTCTCCGGGTCGCATTCCCTCGAGAGGAGGTGGTCGAGGGAGCTGACGCTCTATCTCCATGAGGATCTCCATCCTTGGGTGGTGAGCGGGGTGAACCGGTTGAACCTCCTAGGCGGGCTCTGGGTGCGGTTCCTTGGCGGCGGCAGAGGAACCCTTTGGCGGCAAGGTGGGCTTCGCTGGCGGGCGGATCGGTGCTTGTCCAAGCCCTTGGACTCCTTCTTCCTTGTCAGCTCGGTGCAGGCAGCCCTCCGTGATTCTTCGACTCTGGCATACTTGTCCGCCAGGGCCATCATATCAGAGAGGTTCGAAGGGTAGCTGACCTCCAATGCCAGGTAAAAGTCACTATCCTTCAACACTCCACCTGCTAGGACAGACATGGCCACCTCATGATTAAGGTGGTCCACTTCCAGCATGGTCGTATTGAAATGGCCGAGATATTTCTTCAAGGACTCCCCCTCTCTCTGCTTAACCTCAAAGAGGGAGTCAGATCTCCATCGATGACGATGGCTACTGACGAATTGGCTGATGAAGAGGTGGCTTAGCTCGTTAAATGAACCAATAGAACCTAGTTTTAAGGCATTGAACTAGGTTCGGCAGACCCCCTGAGAGTAGAAGGGAAGGCGCAGCAGAGGATCGCATCTGATGCCCCATGGAACATCATGATCGATCATAAGCTGCTGAGGTGGTCATCGAGATCGGAGGATCCATGATAGGGCTCGATGGCGGGCAGCTTGACGTGGGAGGGAATCACTTCCTCTATGATCTCCTTAGAGAAGGGAATGCCCTGCTCCGCTTTATGCTGAAGTGGATGGGCTTGCTTGGCGACATCCAACTCCTGACGCATCCTCGGAGTTGTTGGCGGATCTCCTCAGGCACAGCAGGAGGAGCTGGGCGAGGAGAGAAATGAGACGGTGTGAGTCGTGACGAGAGAACACCAAAGAAAGGGATTGGGCCCCCGAGATCGGGAAGATCCTTGCTGTAGACCCCTTGGGGGGCTGGCTCAGCTTCCCAAGGGCGATGAGGGGGGTCTGCAACCCCATGCAGGCCGGAAGAAGAGATCGCTGGATGAATAGGGGCGCGTTCTCCTCAGGAAGGTGCGGAGTAGGCGTAGCCGGATGGGGGGCTTCAAAGCGCCCCTGGATCAGGTGGGCCAGAGCTTGGACCTGCTGGACCAGTGAGGCAAACTGGTCCTGGGTCACTGGGCCACCGGTGGCGATGGAGTTTCAACTGGTGGTGGTGGTGGCGCTATGCTGCTTACCGGATCAGGTCTTTGGAAGGTGACCTGGCCCCGTGCTTCAGAGGTAGCCTTTCTTTGATTGGCCATGGGAGGAGTTCTCTTTCAGATCGAGATCCTTGTCTCCTGGATCACAAGTTTATGGGACTTGAGGGCCTTTCCTCTAGCGCCAATTTGTTGCTACTGAAATCTGTCCTTCGACTCGGGCGCGATCGGGCTTCAGGATGGGGCTCCCTCCTGGGTGGACCTACAAAACAGTCCTCATGCGAGAGGCATTGGGGGTGGCCCTCGCGGAAGACCCTTCGATGCTTAAGTCAGTGGGGATTGGCAATCAACAAATATGAGAAGAAGGCTCTCACTGAAGAGTCTCTCCAGGGGTGGCCTTTCGAGAGCTCCGAGCAGAGCGTTAATGGCGGAAAGGGGTGAGCAGGGGTAGAAGGAGAGTGGGCCAGTAAGCAAGTACGCATACCTGAGAAGTCGGGAGACGGTTCTATTTATAGAGGATCACCTGATTCCTTGGGGCGTCATGGGTTTGAAAGCCGTTAGGATTTGAATCCAGTTTGTTATGAGGTCAGTAAGATTCGTATCTTGTTAGTTAGAGGATCAATGGCTGGGAGAGCTGGTTAATGTCTTGAGATTCGGAGACGGTGTAGGCTCCAGGCTCTAGGCCACTCTCGGGTATGATTTTTGTTTAAACTCTCCCGAGCCGGATTTTGCAGAGGTGCTTGAGTGCCTTGGTCTGGTCGGGGCATGGATAGCTCGGCTGAGGCCGAGAGATAGGGATAGCTCGGTTGAGGCTGAGAGATGGGGATAGTTCGGCTGAGGCCGAGAGACAGGGATAGCTCGACTAAGGCCGAGAGAGATGGGGATAGCTCGGCTGAGGCCGAGAGAGATGTTATAACTCGGCTGAGGTCGAGAGAGACGTCATAGCTCGGCTGAGGCCGAGAGATGTGATCCGCGCCTTGGGAATCCTTGGCTCACTGAGGGGCTAAGGCACCCTAATCCACTGAGGTTGATTCATCTCTAGCGGGTATTGCACAACAAGTGGGAGTCAGGGTTGATCCTAACTCCTTGCACAATTATTAATGCAACGACGATTTTACACCTCAACAGTATCTAATAGGCTGTGGGCCTTTAATGCATAGAGATGGATTATTTTTATTTTTATAATGGGCTAAAATAGAAATACCAAAAGATAATGATGAGATTATCTATATATAGCGTTTAAGGTTCTTGAATCGTACGCACAATATTTTTCTCTGAATTTTATCATCAAAAAAAATTAAAAAAATTTTAAAGGGCTCTCTAAGAGTACGTATTGATCTGAAAGGCTAATCTCATGACTCTAAAGAGTAATCAAGCAATATAGATTCATGTACGCTTTTGTTTATTGTTTATGGATTCTTAATGATTGAACATGAATGATTTTTGAGTTTTTTTTATGATGATTTTCACTAAAGATTTATGTTTAATTTTCAAAAGAATATCGTTGTCTAGATTCTATGTATCAGATGACTGATATTTGCTTCTTGAGCAATGCTCCATCCACAGACAATGTCAGATCGATGCTCCTTTGAGTGCGAAGTGAGACTGCTTGAAAGTTACATGAGATCTAGCTCAGGTCCTTTGTCGACAGATTTCTTGGACATTTACCATTGTATCAAGCCAAACACAATTGTAATCCGATTCAAACTCAAGCTGTCAGGTTTTATACCCAATGAGCCATATCAGTTTATCTGATTACTACTAATTATTTCATGTGAGATTAAACTTGGCGCATGATATATCCTCAATAGATATATTTAAATGTATCAAAGAAAAGTTCCATCATAATAGTGATTGAAAAAAGTTCTCATATTAACACATTATATGTATGAGATTGTCTTTATATGTTTTATTTTACATATGTTTACCAGGCTATTTTTGTCTCTCGAAATTGAGCTATAGAACCAGCTTATAAACTGGTTAGTGTGTGCTTTAGATCCAATCGGATTAGATGCTAGTTTATACACATTTCTTTATGAATGCAAATCAAATTTATTGATTTCTTTATCTATCCGGGTGTAATTTATATATATTAGATATATTTAACCTATGAGATAAAGTCCAAAAGAATGCGAACTATGCATATGAAATTTGTAATAGAGATTACAAATTGTGAGATCCAAAATTGCACATTATGGTTTGATTCTTTAAATTTTCCTAGTCAATGCATAGAAATGATTGGATACTGTCGAACACCGATAAGACTAGCACACATTGCATATCTTTACCCTTGGGATGAGTAGCTGATCTTGCAAGCTGAAGTATGAAGATACTTGGATAAGGAGTGTGGATCAATGTTCGTTATTGTAACGATGCATTGGATGACCCGCACAGAGATCCCATATGGATATTCTATATAGTGTCAATGGTTGATCTCTGATGACAGTGGTGCGAGTGATCCTTTGACTTGAGATCTTCATTGCACCTCATGTATGGAATATCATGCTTTGACGATATGCTAACGTCGCTCTAGCCACGGATGGAAAATATGGTGTCGATTGGGTATGACATGAAGCACATAAAGGTGGTGTTTGATCAAGACAGGATTTGTCTCCCTTGATAGAAAGGGTTATATCCCATGGCCACTTGATGAATTAAATTGACTATTAAATCCTTGCAAGGTTGAGTTGGAATTTGAAATGGTTTCGAAGTTCTAATTCATATGAGTCAATTTTTTTTAGATCAAGTAAACAAAGATCAATTACATGGTTGACACATTCTATACCACTGATTGATCTGGGATATGTGACGAAGGGATTGAATCGTACGTTAACCGTTCATGGACAGGTGTTGATGACCACATCAATAAAACCCTTAACACTTGAGTGGTCATAATGCTTTGCTAGAGGCCGCTCATGATCTATAATCATGGATTCTTTGACTTAATCAAGGAGTTGATTTGGTTAAAGATTGATTTGGACAAAGTGTTGACCAAGTCATCCTTAAGGTCAATATTAGGGACATGATTATTACCAACGTGTCAAGGGACCTAATGGGTCACACGCATTAAGAAGATTTTGGATGAAGTTAAAATAAGAATTAAGTTGGACTTAATTCAAATTAGATGACCAATTAATTAGGATTGGGTTTGACTCAATCTTAATGAGAGAACATGAAATTGATGAATAGGATTCATCATAGAGAAAAGAAAATTGTGTTCAAGAGAGAGACCTTTTGTACATGTGATGTACATATGAAATCCATTAATTAGGCTTGATCCATGCGATGGATAGCTTAGATTAATTGAGTTTAATAATATGATATTTAATTGGGTCCATATAATGGCATGATTTGATTTGTGGAAACCCAATTGAGCCGAGGGCTGAGATCGTGCCACATGGAGGATGGATCCATGCCCATGTGATGGACATGACCCATCTCCACATCATGGAGGAGGGAACCCCATGATTTTGAGCGTCATCATGAAGCCAAATGCAAGGTTGCGACGTAGGTTTCATGAGATAACCAATTTCTTAATTTTTAGGGATGTGGTTTGGTGGTTGTAATCCTAACATTATCATGATAACAAATATCCTAAATTTGTTAGGATAATTTTTTATTAACTTGATATGGTTGAATGGTTAGGTGGTTGAAACAAAATCCTCCTTTTTATGAACCACACAACCTCCTTTTCATGTATAAAAAGGAGAGAGATATCCCTTTCGAGTGACACACCTAACTCCTCCCTTATCTCTCTTGGATGCCTAACACCTACTTTCTCTCTCTAAAACATCCTTTCTCTCTCTAGGATGTCTCTTTCTCTCTCTTGATTGATCAAGAAATTTTTCTTGATTTAAAAAATCAATTGAAAAGAAAAGAGGCGCTAGCACCCCTCACAAGAAGGTTATTATCTAAACCTAAGACGACATCATCCAAAGATCTTCGCGTGGATCACCATTAGAGGCCGGACGCATGGACGGCTAGTGGTAAATAGTTTACCTACTTCATCAGGCTTCATCTCCAATAAAGAAATATGTATGATCTATTATTAAATCATGTGTTATTTCTTGTTAACTGAATCTTTTCCTGAGGATCTTGGGCTTTAGGAATTAAACTCATATTTATTTTTATTTTTTGCTGCATGATATATGAATTTGATTCATATAAAATATACATAATTCCTAACAAGTAGCATCAAAGCCAGTTGACCTGTACGGTCAGGCAGAGCATCAATGGAAACTCTCACTGGTGACCGTGTCATTGAAGCTAGGCTCTCCGTCCATTGGTGTTGATGGACCGTGTTGACCCAATTATTGATTTTGATGATTAATAAAAGCCATGAGTATATTCATTGTGTTTCTGGAAAATTTAAGAAGTGTTTCAGGTATTAAGAATGTTTAATTATTCAAATGATACCCAAAATCAGTTTTGAAATAAGTTTTAAATAGAAAATATTTAAGTTCAGACCTTGGAGTCGACACCCACATTATGTGAAGCTGACACCAGAGCATATTAGAACAATTCTAAGTTTTTGGCATGGTTTGGAGTCGACACCTGGAACTCTGGAGCGGACTCTAACCTGAGATACAGAGAAGTGCTTTCTGCATCAGTTTTTGGAGCCGACACCTGGAGTTCAGGAGCCGACACCTGAAATTCGGGAGCCGACACCTATAATTTCTGGAGTTGACTCTAACATGAGAACAGAGAGCGTATTTTTAAGACATCGTTAGAGTCGACACCCTCAGATACTAGATCCAACACCTGGATGCGCCGAGCCGACACATCACTTTTTTCAGAGCCGACTCCCCAACGAACTTTTTATTTTTATTTTTGAAAACCCGAGTTGGAGCTGACACATGCAAAGTTGGAGCCGACTCCAACCTATCAGGAATAAATTTTTAAATTATCAGAACGGACTCCAATGGCAATATTTTTCCACCTAATCTCTAACGGCTATATTTCTTTGTGTGTAGAAGAAATCCAAGTACCTTGTAACGGCTATTTTCTCACCTAAATTTGGATTAAGAGATCTATAAAAGGGGGCAACCGACCGTTTGAAAAAGGACTGAAAAAAATCAAAAAAATCAAGTGAAAAAGAGGGAGATATTTTTAAAGAGAAATCTCTGAGTTCACGCCCATTATCTGAAGAGGGATTCAAAAGAAATCCAAAGCTTATAAAGATCAATTTCGGAGGATTTTCAAAGGAGAAAAGGAGAAGCTCAAAAGCCCCTTTTTCTTCAACTTCTCTACAACAACTTTCTGTGAAGAATCAGAGCTGAAGCTTGATTCAACCATTCAAAAGAGAAGAGGAAAAGAAGAAAAGAAGAAAAGCTCACATTCAAATCGCTTCAAATAGGCTTTTCTAATCCTTGTTTATTTAAATTCATATTTGCTCATTTGAGTAGCTGTTTTGTATCGTTAACTTAATTTCTAAATTATTGCTTGATAATTCAATCAGGGGGATTGAATTAGTGGAGGTAGTATACCTCGGGACAAGATAAGGTTAGCTTGGGTTTGGGTTGTGTGCTAGTGAGCCCAAAAAAATCGGCTGAGTTCGTTGTGATCCTGGGTAAAATAACAAGTTGGAGTTGTGAGCTTGTAAAATAACTCGACTGTAATCGGTGGGATTATAGTGTGACCCAAGTATTGCTTGGGAGTGAACGTAGGTGTTGGATACACCAAACCACTATAAAATCTTTGTGTTTGTCGTGCATTTATCTCTCTCTCTATCTTCTTTATTTGTACTTAGCTTTAATTAATTTAGTTCACTTAAGCACCTTCATATCAATCTAATTATTCTAAAAAGAGTTAAATTTTTAAAGAACCCAATTCACCCCCCCTCTTGGATTGCCATCTAGGCCAACAGACCGGTAGATCCGGTCGTTGGCTGGTCTGATAGGTACCATTGTCGGGTGACATGGGTCCAGGGCTCATGATCGTGCGACAATGAAGGCTTAGGGCCAAAGCTTGTTAAGGAAAAGAGTTTCCCAACAAGTGGTATCAGAGCCACCTCAGGCTTCAAATTCAATTAATTTGATAGATTACCTGAGTTCTAGTTTTTATATACATAGATCTAAATTTTATATGCGATATAAAATATAAATATTATCATATAATAAAGATTAAATATTTAATAAGTTTATTATATGATAATAAACATAAATTATTTAGATTTGATCATGTTAAAAATTAAAAATTATGATTTATGTGTGACATAATCATAAAGGCTGAAATTTAACATATCATGTTTAGAATTTAATTTTAACATAATAAATAACATGATTAAAATCTGAAATAATTATATTGATGAAGATTAAATATTTAATAAGTTATTATATGATAATAAACATAAATTATTTAGATTTGATCATGTTAAAAATTAAAAATTATTATTTATGTGTGACATAATCATAAAGGCTAAAATTTAACATATCATGTTTAGAATTTAATTTTGACATGATAAAATCTAAAATAATTATATCATGATAACATGATAATCAAGATTAAAATTAAAATTTTAAATTTTGACATGTTATCATGTTATGATAGAGACCAATTAGGATTTTCATGTGATGAAAATAAATTTATCATAACAGATAATGATAAGATAAATATTTAAAATAAATTGTTATAAAATATTTGGCACTTATCATAAATCCCTAAAGATCACTATCTTATCTTATCATAATCTGTAATAGATGATAAGGTTTAGAAAAAATTAGACTTAACCAAATCATTGTTTGATCCTATGATCCCATAATTGATCTAATCAATTGGGCTTAACTACATTAGTGTCTAGAAAGGTGCGATCATGGTTTTTAATTGCTCCATTCGCTGCCTGAAAAACCCATTCAATAGGATCGAAGGGTATGCTAAATAGGACCCCATTGATCAACTGATCTAGCCATTGTTAAGGAAAGCTCTTAATTGATTAGATCAATTAAGGTTAATCAGGATGGTAGCAATTGATTTGGTCACATAATTAGGGTTCCTAAATTAGATAGTGATCAGGATCCTAATTTGATTAGGAGTCCCAATCATAAGATTGGATCTTATGAAATTTAGGTTAATTAAAATTAATCTAAAATTCACATATAGGATATGTAACCTAGCATGATACAAATGTTGTACATGCATGATGGGACCTAGATGCGCTAAATCCCTCCACGAATATTAAGTCATTAGCCTTCCATTGTTCACATGATACAAAATCATTAGGGCATGAGATTTGTTGTGCCATAGCCAAGATCAAGTGAACATATGAGGAGTTGATTAGGGAACAATGCGTTAACTTAACTAGGTTAGCTGCCATAATTGGCCATAATCAGGGTAAGTCTAATCTAGAGGCAATGTTTAGGGTGATCACATCAGATGTGATTGACAAGGCAATGTCCCCTAAATGATTTGGAGTCACATTTGATGTGATTGATACAAATCTACCTAATTTGGCTTACTAAGATTTGTTGTGCCATAGCTAAGGTCAAGGTAAGTCAATTTGAGGATCCTAGCCCACTAAAAATTTATTTGATAATTTTTTGAGATTAATAGAGAGGGCTATTGAGCTCAATAAAATAGTAGGAGTTATTGATTTAATTAAAAATTTTAAAATTACCATATTAAATCAATGATTTGCATTCATAATAATTGATTCGTTCTATTTTCTATGCAGTTGTAAGAGACACCATGAGTGTGAACATTAAAGTCCAACAAGCTGACTAGACCCAATTTTCCTGATTAGCTAAGGAATATAGCCAAGAAAAAATGTCACTTCTATGGCAAGGATGGGCACTAGATGCGTAACTGTAGGGCTTATTTGGCAAGTCTAAAAGAGAAGAAGCATACTGATGCTTCTACATCATGTGCGTATATAATTGAGATATTTTCTTCTATTACTTATTATTCCACTTAGATATTGGATACCGGTTGTGGGTCTCATATTTGTATTAATATGGAGATGATAAGAAATAGTAGAAGATTAGAGAAAGATGAAGTGATCCTATGAATAAGAAATGGAGCAAAGGTTGCTGCATTAGCCATAAAAATTTGTTCTTTATCTTTGCTCATAGGGCTTATAATTGAACTTAGTAATTGTTACTATGTTCCAAACATAACAAAGAATATTATATCCATTTCATGTTTAGTAATGAATAGGTATTTATTTGAAATTGAAAATAAAGGTATTTCTATTTTTCGAAATGAAATGTTCTTTGGTTCTGCTGAATTGTTCAATGGAATTTATGTTCTTGATCTTCAAGCCCCTATTCTCAATATTGAATCAAAAAGATTAAAATCAAATAATACTAGGGACTCTATGGCATTGTCATCTAGGCCATGTAAATGAAAAGCGTTTAACCAAGTTACATAATGATGAATACTTGGGCTCATTCGATTGGGAATCGTTTGGGGAATGTGAATCATGCTTACTTGGTGTTGATCCATTTATTGATTTTGATGATTAATAAAGGAATTGAGTATATTTATTTGATTACTAATGGATTTTATAAGTGTTTCAGGACTTAAATTTATTTGATCAATTTAAAGGAATTAAGAAATAAATTTTGAATCAAATACAAATCAGAGATTTCAAAGTTTCAGAGCTTAGAATTGATACCTAGAAAATTTGGAGCCGACCCCATGGCTAATTCAATTTTAATCTGATTTTTTGATACGATCCGGAGAAACCCTGAGCCTGAAATCCAAGAGAAAAGCATTCAAATTCAAATCCTTCCACTCCAAAAAGCTCAAAGAGGAATCCAAGTCGCCCAAATCAAAAAAATCGTTGGATTTTCCAAATTGAAGTAAAAGCTCTGTTTCTTCCATTTCCAATCTTCTCAACTGCAACGACTGTAAGGGATTAAAGCTGAGGCTTGATTCATCATTCCAAAGGGAGAAGAGGAAAAGAAGAAAAGTTCAAAGCCAAACAACTTCAAATCAGGCTTTTCTAAACTTGTTTACTTATTTTTGAATATTTGCTCATTGAGGAGCTGTGTATCTTTGAAAAACTATATTCTTTTTGTTTGTGCCTAGTTCAATCAAAGGGATTGAACTAGTGGAGGTTGTATACCTTGGGTCAAGCTAGATTTGCTTGAGTTTAGGGTTATGTGCTGGTGAGCCCGAAAAATCGGCTGGGTTCGTTGTGATCCCGGGTAAAACAAGTTTGGGTTGTGAGCTTGTAAAACAACTCGGCTGTAATCGAGAAGATTATAGTGTGGACCCAAGTGGATCTTGGGAGTGGACGTAGGTGTTGGATACACCGAACCACTATAAAATCTTTGTGTTTGCCGTGCTTCTATTGTCTCTATCTCTATCTCTATCTCATTGATTGTGCTTTATATTTGCATTGCATTTACTTTCATTCATCTTAAGCAAACAAATTTTTTGAGAGGTTGAAATTTTTTAAAAGAACCCAATTCACCCCCCCTCTTGGGTTGTCATCTGGGCCAACAATTGGTATCAGAGCAAGTGCTCATTTGAATTTGATCACACGATCAAGAGCTAAAGATCCAAATGGCAGCTCAAGTTGGATCATTTGCCGAAGGTCATTCTATGAATAGACCTCCCTTGTTTAATGGTTCCAACTATTCATATTGGAAAGCAAGAATGAGGATATTCATTCAAGCTTCTGATTATAAATTGTGGGGTGTTATAACTAATGGACCTAGTACACCCACACACATTGTTGATGGCACTATTGTTCCTAAACCCGAAAGGGATTGGAATGATAATGATAGGAAAATGGCACAGCTCAATGCTAAGGCCATAAATGTCTTGTATTGCTCTTTAGATGCTAATGAATTTAATAGAATCTCTACATGTAATTCCGCAAAGGAGATTTGGGATAGATTAGAGGTTACCCATGAGGGTACTAATCAAGTTAAAGAATCTAAGATCAATATTCTAGTGCACAAATATAAATTATTTAGCATGGAATAAACTAAAACCATAGCATGCATGTACACTAGATTTACTGATATTGTAAATGGTTTGAAAAGTTTAGGCAAAACATATTCTAACTCTGAACTTGTTCGTAAAATTCTCAGGTCACTTCCAAGAACGTGGGAAGCGAAGGTGACAGCAATCCAAGAAGCAAAGGTCCTCAATACCTTACCCTTAGAGGAGCTTCTAGGATCCCTAATGACCCATGAATTGACCATGAAGCAGCACATAGAAGAGGATGTGAAAAAGAAAAAGACCATAGCTCTTAAGGCTGCTGAAAGTGAGGAGAGCTGTAGTGAAAATGATGATGATGATGATGATACAGCTCTTCTAGCAAAAAAATTCAAAAAACTCATGAGGAGAAAGAAACCCTTCCACAAAAAGAAATTTGGAGCTAAGATGGAAGGAGAAAAGAAAAAGATAAGGACAAGGACAAAGAGAAAGAGCCCTTGATTTGCTATGAATGTAAGAAATCGGGGCATTATAGATATGATTGTCCTTAACTGAAAAAGACTTTTAAGAAGAAGAAGAAAGCCTATGTTGCAACCTGGAGTGATAGTGATGAATCTTCTTCAGAGGAAGATCAAAAGGAATTTGCAAACATTTGCTTTATGGCAAACGACGACAGTGAGGTAAGTTCCAAAAATCCTTGTGATGACTTTGCTTTTGATGAATTGTTTGATGCTTTTAATGAACTTGTTGGTGATTTCAAAGTTTGAAAAAGAATATAAGTTTTTGAAAAACGAAAATTTAACTTTCATTAAAGAAAAAGAAAATCTTAATAATGAAACTGTTGGCCCAGATGGCAACCCAAGAGGGGGGGTGAATTGGGTTCTTAAAAAATTTAAGACTTTTAAGCAATTTAAAATGAGATGTGCAAGTGAAAGGATTAACTAATAAGCAAAGCACAAACACAAGTATATGAGAGATAGAGAAGAGACAATTAGGCACGGCAAACACAAGATATTTTTATAGTGGTTCGGTGCAACCAACACCTACGTCCACTCCCAAGACTCACTTGGGTCCACACTATAATCTCTCTAGATTACAGCCGAGTTGTTTTACAAGCTCACAACTCAAACTTGTTGTTTTCACGGGTGCACAACGAACCCAGCTGGTTTTAACTCGGGCTTACCAGCACAAAACCCTACAAGTTGTTTTTCTAGGGCTCACAACTAACCCAACACAAGCACTCCGGCTTGCAACGAGGTATGCCAACCTCCACTAATTCAATCCACAGATTGAATCAGCAAACAAATAATAAAGATTGTTTTTAAACAATAAAGTGCTCCCCTTGAGCAGATATACAAATTAAGTACAAAATGATATAAGGTTAGAAAAGCCTGATATTTTGCCGATGGTAGATGCTTGGGCTTTCTCCCTTCTTTTCTTCAACTCCTCTAGAAGTGTTGAATCACGCCTCAGCTAGATTCTTGACCGTTGAAGACTTTTGGAGTTGAGATGAATCTTTTCCCTCTTTTGAAAATCCGCAGATTTGACCTTTGGAACGCACTTGGATTTTCTTCTGGCTTTTGTGGAATGATGAGAAGGAGTAGACGAATCTTTCACTTGGATTTCACTCCTTTTGAATCTCTCTACTTGAGCTAAAAGATTTTTCTAATAACACTCTGTTTTTCCCTCTTTTGAATTTCTTACTGAATGATTCTCAATATATCTTCTCTCTTCTTTCTTTGTTGAATGGCTCCTCTATTTATAGATTCTGAAACAATATAGCCGTTAGAAACAAAGAAAAATAACCGTTATTCAAAAATATATCCGTTGGAGCTGATGTGTCATTAAAAAAAATTTCCGCCCAGAAGTCGGGGAGTCGGCTCGGGACTGTGCGAGTCGGCTCGAGCAATCGAATCCAGAACGCACCAAAAAATGGGTCTCCAGGAGTCGACTCGCGAAAGTCTGGGAGTCGACTCGTGACTTTCAGGGGTCGACTCGCGAAAAGCTGGGAGTCGACTCGTGAGGCACTCAAAAATGAGTCTTTCTGCCGTCTGAGTCGAGTCGGCTCGGGTACAGTGCGAGTCGGCTCGAGAAAGTTCAGGGGTCGACTCGGAAACTCTCGAGTCGGCTCGGGACTGATACAAAAATCAGAAAACATTCTGATTTGCTTTGAAAATCATCCCAACCAACTTTGAAATATAAATTTGACTTAGATAATGTTGTTTTAACAGTAAAGCTCAATTTCAAAGCATTCTCATTAAGTCATTGATCTTTAAAAGATTGATATATAATCATTTTGAATTCATAAGTATAGCTCACTGAAACATATATTCAATTGATTCAAGAAACTCATTATATTTTTAATAGTTCATAGTTTCCAATTTGAAATTGAATATTTCATTAGTTAACTTAACATTTTCATAGCCTTTTAGAAAGTAAAGCAATGTCTTTTGGAAATCATCAAAATCAATAAGTTGGAGTAATTATGTTACAATAATTTCTCAACAATCTCCCCCTTTTTGATGATGACAAAAATATTGAGTTTGTTCATGATTGATTAGTGAATTAACTTTGTTTTCATAGTTAAGTTTAGGCTCCCCTCAATGAGGTAGCTCCCCCTATGAAACTTAATTAACTAACCCATTGTTTATCACAATCATAGACAATCATAAAACTATAAAATTCTCCCCCTTTTTTGTTATCAACAAAAAGATTGATAAACATTCATTCAAATTTCATTGACATAAGGAAATAGAGAATTCATTTCATTCAAAAAGTCTAGTACATCAAAATGTTCAATACATTGATTTCATAAAGAAAGCATAAAAACTTCAGTACAAGACAACTCTAGTAACTCAAAAATGAGTTCTTACAATTCTAGTTAGATGATCAACAATGTTTTTCATTCCTTCAGATTGAATTTTTACATAGTCCTTGAGCTTTTCATCCACAAATGTGCACGCACTCTTGATTTTATCTTGAAGCTCTGCGTTGCTCTTGGAATAAGTCTCACTATCTCCACATATATCCTTAAGTTCTTCAAAAATATTCTTGAGATCACTACTTAAGGATGCCGATGAAGATCCGATAGTGGATTCAATCTTTGAAATACGATCATCAAGAGAATAAAGTGTCTCTCTCAGATGCATAAACTTATTCTCAAATTCAGTTTTAAGCTTGTCAGATTGATCTTCAAGTAAGGCTTTGAGTTGCAAGATTTGTTGATCTGAGAAGCTAGCAGAAGATGAAGTCTGAACAATTGATGGAACAGGGGCTGGAGCAGAGGTAGAAATCAAGGGGCTCGGTGGTGCAGGCGAGGATGTCTAACAGATGGTCCTGCAGCCTCAGTGTCTATTGCTCTTTCCTCTGTCACTCCTTTCCTTTCCCACTTCCCATCCTTTTTGACAAACCCCATCCTATGAATAGTTGCCAGACTATAGAAATCAGTGTGTCTTAAGTTTTTCATTGGTTCATTATCTGAGATCACCACACCCTGGCTTCGAAAAATCAAAGTAAGAATCATCCCATATGGCAGACTGGATTTCCTTTTCCCTGCACAATCTGCTATATACCACAAATCATGCTTGGAAGATTGATTGGCTTGCCAGTCACAATGGCGTCCATACAAAAACATCTCTTTCGGAAACATAATCAAATCTACCCGTTTTAGGAAATAGAATCCTACAGCATATATTGTGAAGCAATCTCAACTCTAAGGATAGCTGATTAGCAAGAATCTCTTCAAATCCAACCACATCCCTGTTCAATAATCTGGATAATGCTGGGGCGCGGTCATCAGAAGAGAAGGTTGAGGTGCCAGACAAGGGTAATTGCAATAATCTAGCCAAGATCTCGGGAGTTACAGAAATTCTTACTCCTCTCACATTGCTAATAAGCCCATGGTCTCCTCTAGACAAATTTTTGTAAAATTCTTTAACTAATGAGGGATAAGTCGGGCATTCAAGAGAGCAAACTTTCTCCCATCCCATCTCAATTAACTGTCTTCCAAAAAGAAAGCCCTCATTCTCAAATAATTCAAAATCCATCTTCCTACCAGTGGTGATGATTTTATCTGCTAGTCGGTCTACCTGGGAGGACGTGGCAGCAGGAGCAGCAGCTGGAGGAGAAGCAGATTCGGTGGAGTCCGAGCTTGGCGAAGGTTCACGCGCCGGACGCTTGACCGTTTGCTTCACGGAGCGCTTCCTCTTGATGCCACCCGCCACGACACTAGATCCTCTAGTTTAGGAGCCATTTGATGATTGGAGGTGATAAAAAGGGATTCAAGGAGTTTTGGAGGGTTTGGAGAGAGTGTGGAGAGCGTATTTTTGATTAGGGGACGAATAGAATGAGCGTCGAGTCGACTCTGCCCTAGAAAAATCAATTTGGGACCACCTCGAGTCGGCTCGCGCAAACTCAAGTGTCGACTCGGCACAGACACAGAAAGTCCGTCCCGACATGGAGTCGACTCGCGACAGAGAGGGGTCGACTCGAGAGTTTCAAATGAAACCGGGAGTCGACTCCGATACGCGTCGAGTCGGCTCCGAGACTATTTCAGACAAAAAACATGAAATTTCTGAAATATGTCCGGAAAATGATCATAAAAATTGATAAATAATCATTGGATATGAGTGAATCAATCAGATAAGAGTTCTAGATGAGATGTCCTTAAGATTGGGATTTAAAGGAATTCTAGATATATTTCCTTAAGATTTCAAATTTACTCAAAAGGATTACAAATTCCTAATTCTCCTCTTAGATATTCAAACCTTTCTTCACTTAGGGGTTTTGTTAAGATGTCAGCTAATTGTTCTTCAGTGTTTACATAATCTAAACAAATTTCATCATTAGCTACATGTTCTCTTATAAAATGATATCTAATTTCTATGTGTTTTGTTCTTGAGTGTTGAATTGGATTTTTTGTTAAATTGATTGCACTAGTATTATCACATTTTATGGGTGTCTTATTAGGTTTGATACCATAGTCTTCAAGTTGTCGCTTAATCCATAGGATTTGCGCACAGCAACTTCCAGCTGCAACATATTCAGCTTCAGTAGTTGATAATGCAACTGAATTTTGCTTTTTGCTAAACCATGTGATTAAGTTACTTCCTAAGAAATGGCATGCACCACTTGTGCTTTTTCTATCAATTTTACATCCGGCATAATCAGAATCTGAATATGCAATTAGGTTTAATGTGGAGTCTCTAGAATACCATAAACCTACATCTTTTGTGCCATTTAGATATCTTAAGATTCTTTTAACAGCTATTAAATGTGATTCTTTAGGTTCAGCTTGAAATCTAGCACACAAACATACTGCAAACATTATATCAGGTCTACTT
>UESW01004407.1:767978-811660 GCA_900491605.1 Calamus simplicifolius
AAAGGAATTGAGTATTTGTTTGATTACTAATGGATTTTATAAGTGTTTCAGGACTTAAATTTATTTGATCAATTTAAAGGAATTAAGAAATGAATTTTGAATCAAATACAAATCAGAGATTTCAAAGTTTCAAAGCTTGGAGTCGACACCTAGAAAGTCTGGAGCCGACCCCATGGCCAATTCAATTTTAATCTAATTTCTGATACAATTCGGAGCTGATACCTAGAGTTTCGGAGCCGACACCTAGAGTTTCGGAGTCAACACTTACAGTTTGGAGCCGACTCCGATGTGGGACAGAACGTTGATTTTTTGAGCATCCTGGAGTCGACACCTATAGTTTTCAGGAGCCGACACCTTACGATGGCGAGCCAACACTTACTTTATCGGAGCCGACTCCTCAACGAACTCGAAAATTTCTATTTTTGGTAAAACGATCTGGAGCCGACACCTGAAAGTTGGAGCCGACTCCAACCTGACTGAGACAGAAATTTAAAATGCCAGATCAACTCTAACGGTAATATTTCCATTTAACCTAATTTCTAACGGATATTTTGTTTCCAGGTACACTCCAACGGCTAGTTTTATCCCAAAAATGGATTGAAGAAAATCTATAAAAAGGGAGAAAAAGACCCGTTTGGAGAGAGAGAGGAAAAGAGAACGAAAAAGGAAAATAGTTCAAATCAAAAATCCGAAAAACCCTGAGCCTGAAATCCAAGAGAAAATCCTTCAAACTCAAATCCTTCCACTCCAAAAAGCTCAAAGAGGAATCCAAGGCGTCTCAAATCAAAAAACAGTGGATTTCCCAAATTGAAAAAAAAAAAAGCTTCATTTCTTCCATTTCCAATCTTCCCAACTACAACGACTGTGAGGGATTAAAGCTGAGGCTTGATTCATCATTCCAAAGGGAGAAGAGGAAAGAAGAAAAGAAGAAAAGAGAAAAGCTCAAAGCCAAACAACTTCAAATCAGGCTTTTCTAAACTTGTTTTCTTATTCTTGAATATTTGCTCATTGAGGAGCTGTGTATCTTTGAAAAACTATATTCTTCTTATTTGTGCCTAGTTCAATCAAGGGGATTGAACTAGTGGAGGTTGTTAACCTCGGGTCAAGCTAGAATAGCTTGAGGTTAGGGTTGTGTGCTGGTGAGCCCGAAAAAACCGGCTGGGTCGTTGTGATCCCGGGTAAAACAATAAGTTTGGGTTGTGAGCTTGTAAAACAACTCGGCTATAATCGAGAAGATTATAGTGTTGACCCAAGTGGATCTTGGAGTGGACGTAGGTGTTGGATACACCGAACCACTATAAAATCTTTGTGTTTGTCGTGCTTCTATTGTCTCTATCTCTATCTCTATCTCATTGATTGTGCTTTATATTTGCATTGCATTTAATTTCATTCATCTTAAGCAAACAATTTTTCAAAAGGGAATAAATTTTTAAAGAACCCAATTCACCCCCCCCCCCCCCCCCCGCCCTCTTGGGCTGTCATCTGGGCCAACAGGCTCCAAGCTAATCAAAGCTATAGAAATTAAGAGCACTCTTCTCTGATAACACTTGTTGCCCAGATGTAGCAACCGAAGAGGAGGGTGAATTGGGTTAGTTAAAAATTAATTACTATGCAGGTATGTGCTTTAACACTAATTTAAATTTGATTCGCAGCGATGTAGTGAAGTGCACATAATGATAATAACAAAGAATCAAACAACCACAAACACAAGAGAATTTATAGTGGTTCGGTGCCAAACTCAGCACCTACATCTACTCCCCAAAACCTTTAGAAATTTCACTAATCGTATCACAATGATTACAACCTCTAACCTTCCCAGGCTAACCCTCTTATTTATACGGCACAAGGCAGCCAAACCCCTAGCCTTACCAGGCTAGTCCTCTTGTTTAACGGCACAAGGAAGCCAACTCCTAGCCTTACCAGGCTAGTCCTCTTGTTTAACGACACAAGGAAGCCAACAAGAATCAAAAGGTTAACTCTAACCCTTTTACAAAATTTTAGAGAATATAAGAATGAGTAGCTCCTACAACGAGCAAATATTCAAGATATACTTTACAAATTTGAAGCAATATCCTTAGCAATAAATGAACAACGTCAAGGTAGCTGAAGTCTTGATTGCTTGAGGGCTTTAATGATCTGGATGACCTTTGAGCAACGAATGATCTTTGATTGCACAGCAACTAGCTTTCAACCACTACAAAAAATATGCAATAAAAGCTCTTTTTCTTGGATTTCTTTCTCTTGTATTTCTCTCTTTCAGATTCATCAAGTTGTTCTTCAAATCCCATCTATTTATAAGCATCCAACAAAAATATCCGTTAGTTACATTTGAAATAAGTGGAAAGAAAAACGGAAAGTAAAAATAACCGTTGAGATTATTTCCCTTAAGCATTGAATCCACTTGAGGAAGGAAGAACTCTGTCATAACACAAGAAATCAAAAGTTAATATAACTGAAAATAGCAATGTATTAAAGAAGAGAGAAAGAGAGAGCACGCTCAAAAGCTTGAGTGGTAGCTGACTGAAATTAATTCCAGATAGCTGAAGTCCTTGAAGTTGATCGGCCAAGAAGGAAGAAAGAGCCCCAGCTAGCTATCCAGCTAGCTCACTTGAAAACGCACGGCAATAATAACCATCCAGGAGAGGGTCAGGTAGCTCCTTAGGCAACTAAAGCATTAGCTAGTTAGCTTCCCAGCTAACTAACAACCAAAGCATGCGGCCAGAAGATAAAATAAAGAGCCAGTAGTTAGCTCATTAGCTAACTGAACCAAAAGATAGTTAGCTCTTCAGCTAACTTAGCAAGCAATCCACACGGCTAAGAAGAGAGGCCAAAAAATGGTAGCTAGCTCCCCAGCTAACCGAGGAAAAGAGGCGCTGGGCTTTTGGCAACAGAGAAGTGGGTAGTTAGCTCTTTAGCTAACTAGCCAACAGATAGTTAGCTCCCCAACTAACTAAACTCAAAAGCAAGAATGCGTCCAGCCAGGATAGTTAGCTCACTAGCTAACTAAGGAAAAGTAATCTCACGCCTAGGTAGAAGCAGCTAACTTTTCAGCTAACTAAACCAAAAGGTAGCTAGCTCTCTAGTATAACTCCAGAATAAATTTAAATGGCTTGAGGGGCGAAAGTTAGCTCTCCAGCTAACTGAAAATAACATCCGCTCGGCTTGGAGACCCTGTGAAAAATAGTTAGCTAAGAAAGAAAACTAGTTAGCTCCAGAGCAAAGTAGTTAACTAACAGGGTAAGCTAGCTAGCTAAGAGAACCAATAGCTAGCTCACCAGTTAGCTAAAAAAGAGGGGCATTCGGCCAAGTGAAGAATCAGGGAATGATAGTTAACTAAAAGACAAGCCAGCTAGCTAACAGGGAAGTCAAGTTAGCTAAGCAGCTAACTGACACCCAAAGCATTCGGTCAGCACAGAAGCATTCAAAAAATATAGTTAACTAAAATGAAATCCAGCTAGCTCAGAAGGAGGCCAAGCTAGCTAACCAGCTAGCTCAAAAATGATAAGGCTCAGCTAGGAATTGTAGCAGACACCTTAGCTAGCTAAAATGGAACTCCAGCTAGCTAACGAAGGAACAAGTTAGCTAATCAGCTAGCTCAAATGAACAACCATTCGGCCAAGCCACAGAAATAGTTTGGTAGTTAGCTAATTGACGTGCCAGCTAGCTAGATGAAAGAGCAAGCTAGCTAAATAGCTAACTCCCAAGCCAATAGAACGGCCAAGGCTAAAGAGGTTCATTTGATAGCAATTAGGTGGCAAAATAAAATGAAGTATACTCCTAAAAAATTGCATGAAAATACTTACTTGTAAAGCATCTGAACTTCCCTACAACAAGCTTAATAAATATAATTAGTCTTTGCTTAATTATTTGTAAGCATCAAAATCAATCTAGGGTCAACAGAAATGTTCAAAGTAACATAGAGTTTAAATAGAGATTTGTAAGATGATTGAATCTAGTTCAAGATAATGCAAAATATAATTAAACTGAAAGTCGTTTTGTCGAATGAACCATCCAAACATAAAATGTATGAAAATCGTCCAGTGATTACAAAATCCAAATTCATTGAAAAACAATTTAATCACTATCATATTTATACATTACTTGTATTACCTTTCATTTTGAATTATAGTTTACCTTGATTTGAAGTAACACCATTTTCTTGATGATTCATCTAAAATTTGTTTAACTCAACCACAAGATTATTAGTATCATACTTAATTATTTTTAATAATTAAAATCAATATGAGGCCAACAATAAGGTTGAAGTTATGCCTCTAAAGTTTCACTTGGGGTCCAATGTATCCAACAGGAGCTGTGCATCATGTAGGTTAGGTTACATTGGATTTTCTTTTCTCTAAACCTTATTGCTTACAAGTTTATTATTGTTCCAAATAATAAAAAAAAAAGAAATTTCTGCATCAAACACTATCTAGTTATCAAAACTTTCTGTCAATGTGGCTAAAGAAATTAAAGCCTTAGTTCTTTATCTTAACCAATTGCTCACAAGTCACAGAAATGTGGCTAAAGAAATTATAGCCTTAGTTCTTTATCTTAACCAATTCCTCACAAGTCACAGAAATGTGGCTAAGGTCCAGCACGATTGGATTTCAAAGAAATCTCTAGAAACCAGTTATTAAATATTTGTGATTTTCTTCCCCTCGAGAAAAGAAAGATTTTTTCTTTGCTAGGCTCCTGTCAAGTCCAAATACATGTGGCTGGGAGCAATTTTGATGCCATGCAGATCTCTCTCTCTCTCTCTCTCTCTCTTGCCAATATAAGAGGAGTCATTAGTGATAGGCAATAACTGAGAGCCACCTCTTTGACATCCATTACTTTGGGAGTAAAGGAAAAGATCTGCAAAATTAGGATAGTGATGATTGGCCACAAGTTTTTTTTAAATCATGAACCATAAAAATTATCAAATTGCAGAAGAAATATATCAGAAAAGTTCTAATTTCTCCTCCAGAGCCCTAAGTCAGGAGCCCAATTTCTCCTGATAGGGTCCCATTAACGCTAATGGAACATCACCCATTTTTACGGGCTAAAACTATTAAATGAACAAGGACATGTACATAGACACAGCATATGCTTCCAAAGAAACAATCGAGAAATTGGGGCAGCTCCTTGCATAGCCTATCACACAGCTAACACCCATTTCCACCATTCATCTCCAAAGGCCAACCTCCACCTCACAACTCATATCCTTATTTTGGCTCCTTGCCGCCTTAGTAAACATAAATATATATATACACAACTACTACCTCACACCCAAAGAGAATACTCGGCCACCAAAGAGAAAGGAGTTCAAAGGCCACCACTTTCCCACTCTGCAAATGGCCTCGGCTACTCTCCTCAAGTCTTCCTTCCTTCCCAAAAAGTCTGAATGGCTCAACGCCCGCCCATCGTCCAGCGCTCAGCCCATGGCGGTCTCCTTCGCCGTCCGGGCTGGTGCATACGCCGACGAGCTCGTCAAGACTGCGGTAAGCTAACTACTTTATAATTCTTTGTTTTCCGAAATATCTTACAAAAATTCTAGAAAAAATGCTTCGTATGATCGAGATAGAAGTAGTGCATGAGGACTTGAATATTGATCTTGGGTCACGGTGCACTTTAACACTACGTTAAAATTCTTCATAAAGTTATAGGATTTGAAATTTTAATCATATCAAATTGGCTTGCTATTCTGTTTATGAACTAGTTGAAGACAACGACTAGGGTCTTGGGCCTTGATTCAAACAGCATAAAAACATACCACAATTGGTTGACAATATCTCATTATCAGGCAGCATGGCTAAGTTCTTGTTAAATATTCTAGAGTTGATAAATGTTGTAATCGGACTCTCTCCGTCAAGCCATATAAAAAATATTAAGGAATGATTAGCACAGTCAACATATTATTAAGATACTGATATTTGAAACAAGAAGTTTTTACTAAAGGAATAATTCCAAGTGAGTGCAGACCAAGTTGGTGGCTTGTCATCTTATTTCTGATGATGATTGATAGGTATCAGATGAAAGATATAGTCACTTTGCTGGTAATATAGTGTAGAATATTCCATGAAATCTGGAAGTCTGGATTCAAAACCTGCAATCAGATTGAAGCATTAGTGTCCTCAAAGAAATCGTATTCTGTTTCCAGAAAACCATTGCATCACCAGGTAGAGGAATATTGGCCATGGATGAATCCAATGCCACCTGTGGTAAAAGACTAGCATCAATTGGGCTGGAGAACACTGAGGCCAACCGACAGGCTTATCGCACCCTCCTCGTCACAGCCCCTGGTCTGGGTCAATACATCTCTGGTGCCATCCTGTTTGAGGAAACACTGTATCAGTCGACCACGGATGGGAAGAAGATGGTTGATGTTCTTGTTGGACAAAACATAATGCCAGGAATCAAGGTCGATAAGGTAAGCAATTCAGTCAACACCATGCTCTTGTTATAAATCGAAGTGTTTTGATCTGTATATTTGAAAATAAGTTATCTAATCATCACGACGAAGGAGAACTATCTTATACTGTGCTGTGCAGTAGCTTTATCAATACTGTACGCTTAGTAACCACTTACTCATATAACATGGAATGATTTCCAGCTTAGGTGTCATTCGTTATATCAAAAAAGAATGAGACTTGATGCATAATCATTAGAGCAAGTGATCAAAGAAACTATTTCTTTAACAAGAAGAGATGAAAGAATCTAGGGGTTAATTGTGGTTCTGAGGTCATACTGATATGATGATTTGGCCCTAAGTTTATAGAGCACACTCGTTATAAATGAGTAAGAGGGATGAGTAAGAAAAGGGAGAGATTTATATTAAAATCTGTTTTTGTGCTGATTGCCAGGGTCTTGTACCTCTAGTTGGCTCAAATGATGAATCTTGGTGCCAAGGATTGGACGGCCTGGCATCACGGTGTGCAGCGTACTACCAACAAGGAGCCCGCTTTGCTAAATGGTGAAATATTTTTTGTACACCACTCTCTGTGATTTTCTTGCATAAATGTTTTAGATACTCTTATCCTCATCAAGTGTCTTGCAGGCGTACAGTGGTCAGTATCCCAAATGGACCATCAGCTCTTGCAGTGAAGGAAGCTGCTTGGGGTTTGGCTCGTTATGCTGCCATTGCTCAAGTAAATACCTCATCTTCTTTTCTTTTCTTTTCTTTTTTCCAACACTCCCTCAAAAATTACAGGTGGATGAGCTTAATGTGCAAACAAAATTCTAGACCTTTAGAACAGCTTGTAATTAGAGATCAGCACTCCAAAGGGAATGATCACAGGAAGTCTCTTGCAAACAAAAACAGAAATTTAATTTGCCTCCTGAAATAAGGACCTTTGCCTTGCGTTACTCATCATATTGCGTTCAATTGCTTTAGCCATGATGCCCATCAATCAGACAGGGAAACCAAATGAAATGGTGCTTGGTAGTTGTGGTTGTTCAAAACGAATGAATATGATCAACACAAAATCAGTTCAAATGCTGTGATTACAAATTCACCATAATTATGGACCTTGATCTTTTTGAGTAATCAGTTCATGGGGATTATATCTGTGGTTTGATTTTGTTTGCAGGATAATGGATTGGTTCCAATAGTCGAGCCAGAAATACTGCTGGATGGAGATCATGGAATTGAAAGGACCTTCGAGGTTGCACAGAAAGTATGGGCTGAGGTCTTCTTCTACATGGCCGAGAACAATGTCATGTATGAGGGCATCCTTCTCAAGCCAAGCATGGTAACACCTGGCGCTGAATGCAAAGAGAAAGCCACGCCAGAACAAGTGGCTGGGTACACCCTGAAGCTTCTCCACAGAAGAATTCCACCTGCCGTCCCTGGCATTATGGTACTCTCTCTTGAAAATTTATGGACTCTATGAAGGTTATCTCGTAACAGTGGTGACTAACAGTGAAAGGAACCAAATACTTATCAAAATCTTTCTCATTTTTGTGGCAAACAGTTCCTCTCTGGAGGTCAGTCTGAGGTGGAGGCGACGCTGAATCTGAATGCCATGAATCAGAGCCCCAACCCATGGCATGTCTCCTTCTCTTATGCTAGAGCTCTTCAGAACACTTGCCTGAAAACATGGGGAGGAAGACCAGAGAACGTGAAGGCTGCCCAAGATACTCTCCTTGTCCGAGCCAAGGCCAACTCCCTCGCCCAACTTGGAAAATACACCGGCGAGGGCGAGTCAGCAGAGGCTAAAGAGGGAATGTACGTCAAGAATTACCGCTATTGAGAACCTCTAGAGACTCATAAGACATTTCAGTCGATGCTATAGAATTTGAGAACACCGCTATATTTACAGCACGAGCTTGTAACATATTATTCTGGAGCTGTTCTGGATTATTAAGTTTGTATAAAAGTAGAGTGGCATTAGGCCAGATCCAGATCTCCTGTTGGCTGTGGTTATTGAGAATGAGCAATAACTTTCACTGATAGGGAGAAGTTAGTATGTTCAATTGTTTTGATGCTTTCATCTTGCACATTTGATAAATCCAAATGTAATAACCCGTCGCCTTTTAATGGTCCTTATTTTATTAACTAGCGTTTCTCCAATTAAGAAGTGATAACAGCCCCCCTTTAATATTTGAACGCTTGCTTGATGGGAGCATGCGGTGAAGGAATTGAGTATAAAAAGGGACCCTTCCTAAAGTTTTCAACATGGTTATCGAAAGAGAAACCTAATAAGCGGAGGCATTGGCATTGAGTCCCTGATCAAGAGCACATCCTGAAGGCATACACCATCAGAATGCGATGGCTCGTTGATTAGAAGACCTCAATCAAGATCCATCGAGGAGGAGGAAGATCAATCGAGATCCCTAAAGAAAGGAAGATCAAGATCCCGTAAGAAAGGAAGATCCCGTGCAGCCAAGGAAGATCGAATTCCTTACCCTCATCGGATAGACCATTAATAATAATGGCTGGAGGTAATTATCGATCATAATAATATAATCAAATTAAGTCTTACATTTGGTATCAGAGCTTTTTAAAACCTCTGCCTTATTTTGTGAGATTTCTATCCAAGTTTCTCTTTTCAAGCAATTTATGCCGCGTGTTTTCCGTTTTCAGTTTTTCGGATCTCAGGTTTCGATCAGTTCTGATCTTTGTTCACGGAATTGACAGAAACCATTAAACCTATTTCAGATTCCGATTTTTGCGGAAACAAAACGTGGCCTCTTTCTTTTCTATTAAAGATTTCTTTCTGGCATTAAAGGTTTCCCGGATTTCTTTTTGGTATTAAAGAGATAGCATTAAAGAAAGAAAAAGAAAAGAAACGTAGCATTAAAGAAAAGAAAAACTAAAGAAGAGAAATGCAGCGGAAACGTGGCTTCAATAACCACATCGGTGAATATTAAAAAAAGAGAGAAAACTTTCGGTTTTCGCTTTTCTCGCTTATGGTCTTTCCGTTCTCTCACGGGATTTAAAATCTGGATTGGTTGGAATTTTAAATGCATTTATTATCTGTTTAATGTTTTATTAAATCATGTAACATGATTTATTTTTATCATTTGTTTCTTGAGTTTAAATTTTTGTATTAAAATACGCCTCCTGAGTCTCTATGCCTACGGTGTTTTGCATAGACTGGCCCAAGGGAATAATGAGCTACGGCCGGACGTGTTTTAATTAACAAAAATTTTTCTTAAGATGATAATTTTAAAATTCATTAAATAGATATTGAAATGTTGTCTTCTGTTCTGCATACTAGATTTATTCTATGCATGAATTTGGTGGTAGTGTAAAAATCACAGTGCAAATCCTTTCAAGGTCTGATTGGTCAGTTGGTGTCTAGAAAGGTAAAGAGATTGTGGTTACTTAATTGGTTCCGTTGACTGACCTAAGGAAAGCAACGGGGGGACCCCCACTTCTCTTTCACTGGCCTGGCCAATTTGACTAACTCGGATCTTGATTTGGAAATGTTACGTTGATTAAGATCACTACCTAATAATCATGCTAAATTGGTTAATCTATATGCATATAATGTCATGTGATCAATATGATGTTGATTAATTGAGGAGTAGCCACAGCATCTTTGATTAATCAAAATTATATATTGAGTTGCAAAGATCACATAAGGTTAGATGACATTAATTGTGACTAATTATATTAATGTAATGAATCTTATCCCACAGGAATTTTTGTTGCACTAATATAATTAATTAGGATGCGATAACAAATTATTTTCTTAATTACCCACAGGAATTAAGAAAGGAATATAATTTGTTAGTCACATCATTAAGCTAATGAGTCTATTTGAGTATAATAACTTAGCCCACAGGTAGTTATTGTATGTTATTGATTCATGTTATTGCATGTTTACATTGGTAAAACATGACATCAAGTTATATGCCTCAAATTCAATTACATGAACATGATTTTATTTTTATGCAGCTATTTTGCCTGTTAATATTTCTGATATGAAATGTGACATTCCCGATTTAAGTGGTGATAATTATAAATTATGGAAGGAGAGAATTCTTCTTCAATTAGGGTGCATGGATATTGACTATGCTATCAGGAAGGATGAACCACATTCAGTTACATCTACTAGCACTCAGGCTGAGATTGCTGCGTATGAACGATGGGAACGGTCCAATCGCCTCAGTATGATGTTCATACGTACTAAAATTTCTGCTAGTATACGTGGTTCAATTCCTGAGTGCAAAAATGTCAAGGAACTTCTGAAGGCTATTGATGCACAATTTGAGTCTTCAGATAAGGCAATGGCTAGCACCCTAATGACAAAATTATCATCAATGAAGCTCACTACGGTTGGAGGTGTGCGTGAGCACATCATGAAGATGAGGGACATTGCGGCTCAGTTGAAATCCCTAGAGGTTGAGATGTCAGAATCTTTCTTGGTGCACTTTATTTTGAGCTCACTCCCACAGCAATATAGTCCCTTCAAAATATCTTACAATACACATAAGGACAAATGGTCAATTAATGAACTTCTGACCATGTGTGTTCAAGAGGAAGGGAGGCTGATTTTAGAAATGGGAGAAAGTGCACATTTAGTCACTCAGAGAAAGACTAAAGCTCCCAAAGCCAAACGCAAAGGAAAGGGTAAAGTATCCATCCATACAGAAGACAAGAAGGAGTCCAAGTGCTTCTTTTGCAAGAAGAAAGGGCATATAAAGAAAGATTGTCTCAAATTCAAAGCTTGGCTTGACAAGAAAGGTACTCTAACCTCATTCGTATGTCATGAATCCAATTTGGTTATATGTCATAACACATGGTGGATTGATTCTGGTTCTACAATCCATGTTTCAAATACCTTGCAGGGTTTTCTAAATCAAAGGAAACCATTGGGAAGTGAACAAAGCATCTATTCAGGAAACAAGATGGGTTCACATGTGGAAGCAATTGGAACGTGCAGACTTATTTTACATTCTGGTTTTGTTTTGGATTTGGAAAAGACATTTTATATTCCAAGTTTCTCTAGAAATTTGATTTCAGTGTCAAGGCTTGTACCAGCAGGATATTCCTTTAATTTTAATAAAAGCTCTGTTGATTTATTTTATAAATCTAAGCTTATTGGGAATGGTACATTGTCAGACAATCTTTTCCAAATCAATCTGAAAAATAATACCACCTATAATGTGATGCACGCCCAAACTGGTATGAAAAGATGTGTTATAAATGAGAATTCCTCTATTTTGTGGCATCGGAGATTAGGTCATATCTCCATTGAGAGAATTAAAAGATTAGTAAAAGATGGAGTACTTGATACTCTTGATTTTACTGATTTTGACACTTGTGTGGACTGCATAAAGGGAAAGCAAACCAACAAGTCCAAGAAAAATGCCAAGAGAAGTTCGGAAATACTGGAGATCATACATACGGATATCTGTAGCCCAGATATGGATTCGTATGGTCAGAGATACTTCATCTCATTTATTGATGACTATTCACGATATATGTATCTCTACCTACTTCATAATAAGAACGAAGCATTAGATGCCTTTAAGGTATTTAAGGCAGAAGTAGAGAAACAATGCGGCAAGCAAATTAAAATCGTGAGGTCAGATAGAGGTGGAGAATATTATGGTAGATACACTGAGAATGGACAAGCACCTGGTCCGTTTGCTCGGTTTCTTGAAGAAAATGGAATTGTTGCACAATACACCATGCCAGGGTCTCCTGACCAAAACGGTGTAGCTGAAAGGAGAAACCGGACATTATTGGACATGGTAAGGAGCATGATTGTCAGCTCTAACTTACCTAAATCCTTGTGGACTGAAGCTCTTAAAACTGCTGCGTATATATTGAATCGGGTTCCAACCAAGGCTGTTTCCAAACGCCATTTGAGTTATTTAAAGGTTGGAAACCAAGTCTGCAACATATACGTGTTTGGGGATGCCCATCTGAAGTAAGAGTCTATAATCCACAAGAAAAGAAACTAGACCCAAGGACTATTAGTGGATACTTTATTGGATATGCTGAGAAGTCCAAGGGTTATAGATTTTATTGTCCATCTCACAGCACTAGGATTGTGGAATCAAGAAATGCAAAATTTCTTGAGAATGACTTGATCAGTGGGAGTGATCAATCTCAGTATTTGGCTTCTTCTGAGAAAGATCATTCAGTTATTCCAGCTTCCACTTCAAGTGAGGGATTGGTTGTTATTTATAGCACTCCTCAAACTCAATTAAGTGCCCAACAACCAGTCATTGAGATTTCACAAGCTGATGGTAATCTAGAAGATCGTGTTGTTCATCAACAATCAGTTGTGCAAGATACTCCTCAAGAGGTCATTGACACAACATTAAGAAGATCAACTAGAATAAAGAAATCAGCAATTCCTAGTGATTATGTTGTGTATCTACATGAATCTGACTATAACATTGGAGCCGAAAATGATCCTGAAACGTTTTCACAAGCCATGAGTTCTAAGGAATCAAACTTGTGGTTCAATGCCATGAAAGAGAGATGGAATCTATGGCATCTAATCGAGTCTGGGATCTTGTTGAGTTGCCTGATGGTGTAAAAGCCATTGGATGTAGATGGATCTTCAAAATAAGAAAGACTCACAAGGCAACATTGAGAGATATAAAGCAAGACTCGTTGCCAAAGGATTCACTCAGAGGGAAGGAATCGACTACACGGAGACATTTTCTCCTGTATCCAAGAAAGACTCTCTCCGAATAATTATGGCATTGGTAGCTCATTTTGATTTTGAGTTACATCAAATGGATGTGAAGACCGCATTCCTTAATGGAGATCTAGAGGAAGAGGTTTACATGAAACAGCCTGAAGGATTTTCCTCTAGTGATGGTGAGCATTTGGTTTGCAAACTTAAGAAATCCATATATGGATTGAAACAAGCCTCACGTCAGTGGTATTTAAAATTTCATGATGTGATCTCTTCCTTTGGTTTTGAAGAGAACATCATGGATCAATGTATATACCAGAAGGTTAGTGGGAGCAAAATTTGTTTCTTGGTCCTATATGTGGATGACATTCTACTTGCAACCAATGATAAAGGGTTGCTACATGAGGTGAAACAATTTCTCTCCAAAAATTTTGATATGAAAGATATGAGTGAGGCATCTTATGTCATTGGCATTAAGATCCATAGAGAAAGATCTCGAGGCATTTTGGGATTGTCTCAAGAAACTTATATCAATAAAGTCTTGGAGAGATTTCGGATGAAAAATTGTTCACCAAGTGTTGCACCTATAGTGAAGGGTGACAAGTTCGCTTTGAACCAGTGCCCTAAAAATGAACTTGAACGGGAACAGATGCACAACATTCCATATGCTTCAGCTGTTGGAAGCCTAATGTATGCTCAGGTTTGCACAAGACCTGACATTGCATTTGCAGTAGGAATGTTGGGAAGATATCAGAGTAATCCAGGTTTAGACCACTGGAGAGCTGCTAAAAAGGTCATGAGGTATCTTCAAGGGACCAAGGACTACATGCTCATGTATAGACAAACTGATCATTTGGAGATAGAGGGCTACTCAGATTCGGACTTTGCTGGCTGCGTTGATTCTCGGAAATCAACATCAGGATTTATATTTATGTTAGCTGGTGGAGCCATATCATGGAGGAGTGCAAAGCAGACCTTGACTGCTACCTCTACTATGGAAGCGGAGTTCGTTGCTTGTTTTGAGGCTACATCGCAAGGTGTATGGTTGAAGAGTTTCATCTCAGGGCTTAGAATTGTTGACTCTATTACTAGGCCAATTAAACTGTACTGTGACAATTCAGCTGCTGTATTTTTGGCTAAAAACCATAAGAGTGGTAGTCGAAGTAAACATATCGACATTAAGTATTTAGCCATAAGAGAACGTGTTAAAGAGAACAAAGTGGTCATAGAACACGTTAGCACTGAATTGATGATAGCTGATCCTTTGACTAAAGGCATGCCAATTAAGAAGTTTAAGGATCATGTGATAAGAATGGGAGTTGGTTCCATGATATAATTGTATGGATAACAATTTGTACAAAGAAACTCTTATTTCAATCATTTGTTTATTTCTCATTCAGGTGTACACGTTATATGACTTTTGAGAAATGACAAACTTTTCTTTTGGACTCTGAATAAACATATGGTTTATTCATTATGTTATGTTGTCACATTTGGAATAGTGGTAAAGAAATTGAATGCATTGTAATACATAGAAGATAATACTCAATTATAGAGGACCTATCGCTATGATTCATGTATTTAGTTTCTTGTTCAGTGTTGATAAAATATACGGACCAAGTGGGAGAATGTAATAACCCGTCGCCTTTTAATGGTCCTTATTTTATTAACTAGCGTTTCTCCAATTAAGAAGTGATAACAGCCCCCCTTTAATATTTGAACGCTTGCTTGATGGGAGCATGTGGTGAAGGAATTGAGTATAAAAAGGGACCCTTCCTAAAGTTTTCAACATGGTTATCGAAAGAGAAACCTAATAAGCGGAGGCATTGGCATTGAGTCCTGATCAAGAGCACATCCTGAAGGCATACACCATCAGAATGCGATGGCTCGTTGATTAGAAGACTCAATCAAGATCCATCGAGAGGAGGAGGAAGATCAATCGAGATCCCTAAAGAAAGGAAGATCAAGATCCCGTGCAGCCCAAAAGAAAGGAAGATCAAGATCCCGTGCAGCTGATTCAAGGAAGATCGGATTCCTTACCCTCATCGGATAGACCATTAATAATAATGGCTGGAGGTAATTATCGATCATAATAATATATTGATATCGTGATCAATATGTTTAAATTAAATCCAGATAAGACCTCATGATTAGAAGAGCAATCGCTGGCGAGAAACAAATTTTGAACCATTGAGGCAATGCATAAGACCAGTAAATAGAAACAAAGTAGGAGGAAAGAACTCAAATTTATTGCATAAACTATAAGAAAGCAACTGTTCCACCCATTACCATCCAAGCTTATGATTCACTCTCTTTTTGCCTTTTTTTTTATGGTTCTTTATTGGTGGCATATAATCCACGTCTTGGCACTCTTAATAAGTTCAAAAAGAAGGCTTACAACTCAACCACAAACCAGCAAGACAACTTTGAGACGCAAATTAACTTGGTTCCACCAGGCGCACTGTACACAGTTTGAATCCAGAATCTCTTCTTCATTCACTCAACAATGAAACCAAAACCTAGAAGGAAATATCCATCATGTCAGTGACCAAGTTTTCCATGATCACACACTCGGCTTCAGCTCCACAAGGCCTGCATTGGAACTTTGGAAGCCCCGTGCCTGCACAAAGAGCATACACCACCCAAGTTATCTTAATTAGCCCACAATGTCCATTTAGTGATGGAGAGAAATTCTAGGACCAGTAAGAAGAGAGAGCACTACCACCATAGAGAGAATATAGGATAGGATCCTTTGGGTAGGGTAACTTGAGTGGGCATGAGGAGAGAGGAAGCACAGGGAGGTTGTCGCAGTTGCATATCTCCACCATATAACCATCTGGGTCATGGAAGAAGAGCTGATCAACCTGAATGCCACTGTCCTCCACCACTGCGGTCACATACTCAATGCCCATCTCTTCTAGTTTCCGCTTCAGAAGATTAATGTCTGAGCATTGAAAGGAGATGTGGTTGTCTTTGGGGTTTATAACACCCTTCTTTTTGGGGACATCATCCAGAGAGTTGCATTGCAGTAAATGGATGCCAACTCCATAGTTGAACAACCTGAGCATTTATGCAAAATCCATGATCAATCAGTTGAGAAGTATAATTGGTGGAATATGCTTGATCTCATCATTAGCTGATTTCTATTTAAACATTGCAAAGTAATAAATATTTGAGCCTTGGAAGTAGAGATCCATAGACTGTTGTACTGCACCTGCTCTATGAGAATGGACAGGAGCCTCTAGACTAATTTAAGATGTGAACTTTAACTACTAAATGCTGATAAGCTTCCAGTGAATGGGATTATATGATCTTCTGCTTCAACTTCAATGAAAATTGATGGAAAATTGAGAATTGGTGATCTGATCTCTTCCTAAAACATGAGATGGATTCTCAGGTTAACTCTCTTCTCTTCCTTTTTGCCCCTTGCCTAAGAACTCTTCCTGTGATATTTTCCAGTGCAAGTTGAAGCTAAAATATGACTCAATCATAAAATAAAAATCCATTTCGATGTAATATAAGGTTGAAATAATATCATTTCACTCTTTATTTAAATGATTTCTAATGATTTATCATGAAATGGTTAAAAAATGTAACATACAAAGATTCTTCTTTAAAAGAACTTCGAAAAAGAAAATATGAGGAGAAGAAGAAGAAGATAAAACTAATCCAACAACGCCTTAAATATGAATTCTCTACGAACACTGCAACTTAATCCACAGAGATGGAGAAGGGGATATCTATATTCTTACCAGGCACCATGGAAGTTGAAGGAAGAGGGCCTCTTGACGCTCACAAACCCCAAGACCTCCTCGTAGAACTTCACCGACCGACTAACCGACCGGCAGACGAATGAAACATGGTTCAGTGACATCAATGGCAGCGGCGATGCAGCTTTCACCTCTTCCTCAACAATCTCCAGACCCATCTTCAATTACTTCTCTATTACTTCTGATCTTGAATCCTATAACTCTTGGATATTACTACATCTTTCTATATATAATCTCAAAATAATGGTCTTGGTTGCCACTCTAAACTCATGCCTCCTGCTGTACTAGCTTTAGTCCTTTGTCACAGCATGGAAAAAGATGCCCCTCCAATGAAAGAGAGAGGAAGCATGCTTTGGTGCTAACGTTTAGAACGTGTAAATAATAAGGATTGGCTTCTCTTATGGAATTTATTCCCCTGAAAAATTGAAAGAACGTTATTCAATGATAATATGCAATAGGATAGTAATCAATAGGTTCGCTATATAAACGACAGTTAAATTCTGAGATCCTCATCCTAGTGATTCCTTTCATGTGAGGTACATGAATTTGGTATGGAAGCTTCACTTTAGGTACCAGGAAGATGCGAGGGGCCCTTTGTTTTCTGGCCTTTGTCATTGGATATCTGGCCTTTATGATTGGATACTCTGAAGCCAAACACCAACAATTTGTGTCTTTGAAAATAAGTCCACTTACACTACTTATGATTCCACTTAGGCTACAAATCTTTACAAACCAACGACTAATTAAATCAAGGGGCTGGAAGCCTTATATTATTCTTCGTTAAGCATTGTTTGCTAATTGATACACTTGAACATGTAGTCATCATGTACTTCATCCACTAGCATCACATGCTCTGAGCCCCTGTTCATGCTACGGATCCTCACATGGTGAGGACATGTGAGGATCCACCATTGTTGGTGAAGGAAGGGGGCGGCGTAGTCATCATGTACTTCATCCACTAGCATCACATGCTCTGAGCCCCTGTTCATGCTACGGATCCTCACATGGTGAGGATCCGCCATTATTGACGGAGGAAGAGGGGCGCCGCCCTCTTCCTCCGTCATCATTGACGATTGGATGGGGGGCGCCGCAACCAGTCAAGGAAGGGGGCGTGTCGGCGCCCCCTTCACACAGACACAGGGGAGGGGATAACCCTCCCCTCGCCACGATTTAAGGAGGGGGGAGCATCCCTTCTTCTCCATCATCCTTTCTCCCCGGTGCTAGCCACAGGTAAGAGAGAGAGAGAATCAAAGAGAGAAAGGGAGAGGGAACCAAGCCGGTTCACGGCTTGGTTCGGGCCCGGCGGAGTGCCCGATGCCTTGCCTGGCCTGGGCGGCGGCCAGGGGACCTCACCGGCGGCGGGCGACCGTCCGGTAAGGGTCCGGCCGGCCGTAGTGGCCGGCCGTGCCACTGGCATGGTTCCAAGCCGCAGACGATCGAGAGAGAGAAGGAGAGAAATAGAGGGAGAAAGAGGGGAAGAGGGAGGCAGCCGCGGCGGCGGCCGGCTTTGGCCCGATCGCCGGCAGCCGGGCTGCCTAGGGATTGGCCGCGGCGGCCCTGGCTGCCGGCAAGACTCCCCCCTATTTCGGGTGAAACAGGGGAGGGGGTAGGGAAGAAGAGGGCGTGGGCCGGCTTGGGCTGTCCCACGTTGGGCCCTATTGGGCCGACTCACAAGCTATTTTGGGGCTATATTTTGGGCCCCGTATTGGGCCGAAAATGGAGAAATAAAAATATGATCCGATTCGACGTTGATTCTAGTTTCTCGGGGTATTTTTATTTTCCCATTCGGCTTATATATTGGAAGATATCCGAGCCCAAAGTTGGGCCCAGGATTAGACTGGGTAGACCTTAGGGGATGCTTTATTATTTCAATTTTTAAAGATTTAATTGTAGAAATTAATGCTGTAGGTAACCAGATGTCCACATAGCTGATTTACAGTTTGGAATTAACGTACTAAGTAAGTAAGCCATTTATTATAATTTTTATAATTTATTAAAATATAAAAATTATATATTTAAATGCTATGGATATATATTGCATTATTTATATTTAAGCCATTTTTTGTAAGTAAGCTAATTATCATGATTTTATAAATTATTTAATATAAATCTTTGGATTTATAGCTGTTTATGACATGAGACAATGAAATTCTGTTATTTAATTAAATAGCACCCCGAGTATACAATTAGACATCTGCTATAATTATATGTGATGGCTAATATTTTGCAAAGTAATGGATTATAAATGTGCAAAAATTGAATGATGATTATTTTGGCTTTGCAAAATATACTGGTATTATTGATGTATTTTTTTATGCTATGAATGTACAAACCACTGTATATGATATGAGGAGCTTATGCTCATGATGATGCATGATGTGCTACATGCAAATATGATAATATGTGTCGTCGCGGTTCTCATATGATGTGAAATGATGTGAAATGCCGAGAGATACGAGACCCACCTCCATAGGGGAGATATGTGGAGGACACACATCTAGAAGATGTGATGTGATTGATATATGGCATAACGCACACACATCTAGAGGATGTGTTGTGATTGATTATGATATATGGCATAACGCTGGTACCAGGACCCTTCCTCTTAGGGGACATTAAAGAGTGATACACCTAAATGGAAATAATAATATGAACACAGTGGATTTGTTTACATTGCATATTTAGCATTTATTGTATAATTAAGCTTCCAAAATTATTTGAGCTGATGACATACATGTTTTGATAACATGATGAATGTATTTGAAATTGGAAGTTTTATACATGAAAATATGGTTTGATAATATCTTGATGAAATGATTATATAATAGTAGGCTTACTTATTGAGTGTAAGCTCATATAAATCTTACAATGTTTTTCAGAGCCACAGGACTGAAGAATGGGATTTGGGGTAGTTGGAGCTTCTATCAGAGGAAATTAAGATCCAACATTTTGTTGTAACCCCATTGATTTATGTATGATGGGCATATAGCCAAAAACTCATAATTATGGCTTGTACTAAAATTTGACTCTGATGATATAGTAGTATTATCCTTCCTTGAATAAATGTTATTTTGTCCCTAAGGCATGCCAGGCTCTGATACCACGGGCTGTCACCCCCAGACCCAATGTAGGTCAAGGGGTGGCAACCCGCCGTATGACCTGGCATGACACTAGGCAAAACAGTAGGATGACACTGGGAGGGTAACAACTCTAAGAAGATATATTTTTTAATAAATATATTTTGAAAACTTAGGGGTTTGTAAAGATATTGATTGGAACCAAACTTGGCAGGGAATAATCATGCCTCGTCACACCAGAAGTATGCGACAGGTTCCCAGGCTGGTGACTCTGGCCAGCAGGGAGGCCAGCAAACTTCTGGAGGTTCTGGTTCCATCAATGTGGCTGGCAATGGCCAGCAACAGCGCCAGACTGAGATACTTCAGGCCCTTGTGGAAATGGTGCAGGCTATGCAGCAGCAGATCCAACAAGTGGTGCCTGCTCAGCCCGTCCCTCCTACTCAGCAAAACCCGCGAGTCGAACCTGAACCACCAGTCCAGCCCGCTCCGCCGCAACCCTGGCAAGGAGGAGGTCGGAGCTTTGCTGAGTTTAAGAGCTTAGCCCCTGCTCCCTTCTCTGGATCCACCAACCCCGCTGATGCTGAGGGATGGATGAGGGAGATGGAGAAGGCCTTCATGGCCCATGGTAGCCAGGAGGAGGAGCGGATTAGATTTGCCACCTACCTCCTTCAAGGGGAGGCATATGATTGGTGGTTGCATATGGAGCAGCGATTGGGTGGACAGGCTGTTTCCTGGAGGGAGTTCAAGGAGGCCTTTTTCAACAAATACTTTCCCTAGTAGTGTGCAAAGACAGATGGAGTCTGAGTTTCTGGAGCTGGAACAGAAGAATCTCTCTGTGGCCCAGTACGAAGCCGAGTTCACTAGGCTAGCCCGGTTTGCTCCGGAAATAGTGACCACTGAGAGAGCCAAGATCACCAGGTTCACTGAAGGACTGCGACCCAAACTGAGGCAAGCAGTCAATGCATTTGAACTCTCCACATATTGTGCTGTGGTGAGTAAAGCCCTGGTGATCGAAAGAGACATGAATAGGAACCAGAAGGAGTGGGAGCTAAAGAGGAAGAGGAAGGGGTCTCCTTCGGGCCAGTCTTCGGGGCAGGCTAAGAAGAAAGATACATATCAGCCCCCCAGGACCGAAGGGTAAGGAGACCCGTTGCCCTCACTGCGGGAACTTCCACCCGGGCAGGCAGTGCCGTGGGCCGAGAGGTGCCTGCTTCATATGTGGGAAAGTGGATCACAAGATGGCCACTTGTCCCCTTCGGAGAGATCAGCTGCCTTCTCCAAATCTTGGGATGAACCAGCAGCAGCCGAGGACCCAGGGAAGGGTCTTCACCCTCACCCAACAGGATGCTGCCGCTTCTAACTCCGTTGTGGCAGGTATACCTGTTACCTAAGTACCCTTTAAGATTATTTGTTCATATGCGATATAATGCATTGATCATGAAGGATAAATAGGATCCGCTATATGACATCTAAGACAACTAAACTTTGTGATCAGGGACAATTAAAGTAGGCAACACTTATGCTCAGACTTTAGTAGATCCGGGTGCCACGCATTCGTTTATATCTGATGTTTATCTTGCCAATAATGCATCGTTGACACCCGTTCCCCTAGAACAAGAGTTGCTCATTGCATTCCCAAATGGAGATGTTATGAGGGTGGAGTCTGTATGCAGATCCTGCCAGATCAACGTGGGCGACAAGAGGCTGGAGGCTGATCTAATCGTCCTTCCACTAAAGTCCTTTGATGTTATCCTTGGGATGGACTGGTTGGCCTCCTATCATGCTTCGGTAGACTGTTTCAGGAAAATGGTGATCTTCAAAATCCCTAATCAGCCTGAATTCAGTTTTACTGGAAGCCAGGAACACCTGGCCTCAGTGTTTGTATCAGCACTGCGGGCTGCCAAATACTTGATGAAAGGTGGCCAAGGGTTTCTTGCTGTGGTCAAGGACCTTCAGCAGGAAGAGGTGAAGTTGGAGGATATTCCAGTGGCTATGGAGTTTCCTGACGTCTTCCCGGATGATTTGACCGAATTGCCTCCAGACCGGGAAGTGGAGTTCACCATTGATTTGGTCCCTGGCACTGGACCTATATCCAAGGCCCCTTATCGTATGGCCCCAGCTGAACTAAAAGAGTTGAAGAACCAATTGCAAGAGCTCCTAGACCGGGATTTATCAGACCGAGTGTCTCTCCTTGGGGTGCTCCAGTATTATTTGTCAAAAAGAAGGATGGGAGTCTTCGGCTCTGCATTGATTACCGAGAAATCAATAAGGTAACAGTGCGGAACAAGTATCCCTTGCCGAGGATCGATGATCTGTTCGATCAACTCCAAGGAGCTCGGGTATTCTCGAAGATTGACCTTCGGTCAGGATACCATCAACTCAAGGTCCAGGCTGGAGATGTGCCTAAGACAGCATTCAGGACTAGGTATGGCCACTACGAGTTCTTGGTGATGCCGTTTGGGTTAACTAATGCCCCGGCAGCATTCATGGACTTGATGAACAGAATCTTTAAGCCATACTTAGACCAGTTTGTGGTGGTGTTCATTGATGACATCCTGGTGTATTCTAAAAGCCAGGAGGAAGCATATGGACCACCTGAAGATTGTTCTGCAAACCCTTCGGGAGAAAAAGCTTTATGCCAAGTTGCAGAAATGTGACTTCTGGTTGAGCCAAGTATCATTCTTGGGTCACGTAATATCTAAAAATGGCATAACTGTGGACCCAAAGAAGATTGAGGCGGTTGTAAATTGGAGTCGACCTTCCAATGTATCTGAAGTCAGAAGCTTCGTGGGGCTGGCTGGATATTATCGCAGATTCGTGGAGGGCTTTTCTCGCATTGCTCTACCCCTGACTCGCTTGACCCAAAAGCAAGCGAAGTTTGACTGGACTGAGGAGTGTGAGAGAAGTTTCCAGGAGCTGAAACAACGCCTAGTGTCAGCCCCCGTCCTTACCCTTCCGTCAGGATCTGGAGGATTCACTCTATACACGGATGCTTCTCGGAAGGGATTGGGATGTGTTCTGATGCAAAATGAGAAGGTGATAGCTTATGCCTCCAGACAGCTAAAGCCATACGAGCAAAATTATCCTACTCATGACCTGGAGTTGGCTGCTGTGATTTTTGCCTTAAAGATCTGGCGGCATTATCTATATGGAGAGGCATGTGATGTGTACACAGACCACAAAAGTCTGAAGTACATCTTCACTCAGAAGGAGTTAAACTTGAGGCAAAGGAGGTGGATGGAGCTACTAAAAGATTATGACCTGAACCTGCACTATCATCCAGGGAAGGCCAATGTGGTAGCTGATGCCTTGAGTAGGAAGTCCTCCTCGGAGTTAGCTTCTATGATCACCTCTCAGCCTCACATCCAGAGGGATCTTGAGAAGCTGGAGGTTGGATTGCGAGTACAACGGTCCGATGGGCTTGTAGCAGCACTTGTACTCCAACCAACTCTGTTAGACAGGATCAAGTCCTCCCAGAAAGAAGACTTGGACCTGCAAAAGATTAAAGAAGCGTGAAGTCAGGGGTTCAAAATGAATTTACTATAATGGAGGATGGATCCCTGAGATTTGATGGTAGGCTCTGTGTGCCAAATGGTGGAACTAAGAGCAGAGATTCTGAAGGAGGCCCACTATTCTCCTTACACGGTGCACCCAGGAGGTACCAAGATGTACAAAGACCTAAAAGAAAACTTTTGGTGGAAAGGAATGAAGAGCGAGATTGCTCAGTATGTAGCCAAATGTTTGGTATGTCAGCAAGTGAAGGCTGAGCATCAAAGGCCTGCGGGACCCCTTCAATCTCTGATGATTCCACAATGGAAATGGGAGAAGATCACTATGGACTTCGTGACTGGTCTGCCTAAGACCCTCGGAACAATGATGCGGTATGGGTCATTGTAGACAGATTAACGAAGTCAGCCCATTTCCTGCCATTCAGAGTTGGGATCTCCAGTGAGAGATTGGCCAACATGTATATTGAGCAAATTGTGAGCTTCATGGTATTCCCGTATCTATTGTATCAGATAGGGATACTAGGTTTGTGTCCCAATTCTGGAAGAGTCTTCATAGAGCTCTGGGGACCAAATTGAACTTCAGCACAGCCTTCCATCCCCAGACAGATGGGCAGTCTGAGAGAACCATACAGACCCTGGAGGACATGTTGCGAGCCTGTGTGATGGACTTGGGTGGTGCTTGGGACAACCACTTATCTTTAGTGGAATTTGCTTACAATAACAGCTACCAGCCAGTATCCAGATGGCTCCATTTGAGGCCTTGTATGGTAGAAAATGCAGATCTCCCTTATGTTGGGATGATGTGGGGAGAGAAAATTGTTGGGCCCTGAGCTGATTCGACAGACAGTAGAGAAGGTGCAACTGATCAAGGGACGACTCCGCACAGCTCAGAGCCGACAGAAGAGCTATGCTGATGTGAGAAGAAGGGAGCTAGAATTTCAATTGGAGATCATGTCTTCTTGAAGATATCACCAACCAAAAATGTGATGAGATTTGGGATTAGAGGTAAACTGAGTCCACGATACATTGGACCATTTGAGATTCTGAGCAAAGTAGGGGAGGTGGCTTATAGCCTGGCATTACCTCCGGCACTCTCTGGGGTACACAATGTATTTCATGTATCTATTGAGAAAGTACATTTCTGACCCCAGCCATGTGATACAGTTTGAGCCCATGCAGTTAAGGAAGGATCTAACGTATGAGGAGCATCCTGTGCGTATTGTGGACCGCAAGGATCAAGTTTTAAGACGGCGTAGCATTCCTATGTCAAGGTTCAGTGGAGTAACCATTCTGAGAGGGAAGCTACTTGGGAGCTTGAGGAGGAAATTAAAGAAAAATATCCTCAATTGTTTGTAACATAGCATATGTAAATGGAAAGAAGATTAATCATATGATCAAAGCTTTGGATTCTAAATGTTATATGAAGTACACCAATTTCGAGGCCGAAATTTTTATAAGGAGGGAAGAATGTGAGCCCCTGTTCCTGCGGATCCTCACATGGTGAGGATCCGCCATTGTTGACGGAGGAAGGGGGCGCCGCCCCTTCCTCCGCCATTGTTGACGGCTGGGCGGGGGCGCCGCAGCCAGTCAAGGAAGGGGGCCGACGCGCCCCCTTCACACGGTACAGGGGAGGGGATAACCCTCCCCTTGCCACTATTAAGGAGGGGGGGAGCACCCCTCCTTCTCCATCATCCCCCTCCGGTGCCAGTCACAGGTAAGAGAGAGATAGAGAGAATCAGAGAGAGAAAGGGAGAGGGAACCAAGCCGGTTCACGGCTTGGTTCGGGCCCGGCGGAGTGCCCGATGCCTCGCCGGGCCTGGGCGGCGGCCAGGGACCTCACCTGCAGCGGGCGACCGTCCGGTGAGGGTCCGGCCGGCCATGGTGGCCGGCCATGCCACCGGCACGGTTCCAAGCCGCAGACGATCGAGAGAGAGAGAGAGAAATAGAGGGAGAAAGAGGGGGAGAGGGAGGCGGCCACGGCGGTGGCCGGCTTTGGCCCGGTCATCGGCCGGGCTGCCCAGGGATTGCCGGCGGCGGCCTAGCCGCCGGCATGACTCCCCCTGTTTTGGGTGAAACAGGGGAGGGGGGGGAAGAAGAGGGCGTGGGCCGGCTTGGGCCGTCCCACGTTAGGCCCTATTGGGCCGACTCACGATCTATTTTGGGCTGCATTTTAGGCCCGTATTGGGCCAAAAATGGAGAAATAAAAATATGGCCCGATTCGGCGTTGATTCTAGTTTCTCGGGGTATTTTTATTTACCCATTCGGGCTTATATATTGGAAGATGTCGAGCCCAAAGTTGGGCCCAGGATTAGACTGGGTAGACCTTAGGGGATGCTTTATTATTCTAATTTTTAAAAATTTAATTGTAAAATTAATGATGTAGGTAACCAGATGTCCACATAGCTGATTTACAGTTTGGGATTAGCGTACTGAGGTAAGTAAGCCATTTATTATAATTTTCATAATTTATTAAAATATAAAAAATGTATTTAAATGCTACACGGATATATATTGCATTATTTATATTTAAGCCATTTATTGTAAGTAAGCTAATTATCATGATTTATAAATTATTTAATATATAAATTTTAGATTTATAGATGTTTATGACATGAGACAAAATGAAATTCTATTATTTAATTAATAGCACCCCGAGTATACAATTGGCTGCTATAATTATATGTGATGGCTAATATTTTGCAAAGTAATGGATTATAAATGTGCAAAAATTGAATGATGTGATTATTTTGGCTTTGCAAAATATACTGGTATTATTGATATATTTTTTATGCTATAAATGTACAAACCACTGTATATGTGATATGAGAAGCTTATGCTTATGATGATGCATGATGTGCTATATGCAAATATGATGATATATGTATCGTCGCAGTTCTTATATGATGTGAAACGACATGAAATGCCAAGAGATACGGGACCCACCACCATAGAGGGAGATATGTAGAGGACACACATCTAGAGGATGTGATGTGATTGATATATGGCATAACGCACACACATCTAGATGATGTATTGTGATTGATTATGATATATGGCATAACGTTGGTACCAGGACCCTTCCTCTTAGGGGACATTAAAGAGTGATACCAGATTGATGTTGTAGGGCCGTGGGACACCTAAGGAAATAATAATATGAACACAGTGGGTTTGTTTACATTGCATATTTTAGCATTTATTATATAATTAAGCTTCCAAAATTATTTGAGCTGATGACATACATGTTTTGATAACATGATGAATGTATTTGAAATTGGAAGTTTTATATGAAAATGGTTTGATAATATCTTGACGAAATGATTATATAATAGTAGGCTTACTTATTGAGTGTAAGCTCATATAAATCTTACAATGTTTTTCAGAGCCACAGGACTGAAGAATTGGATTTGGAGTATTTGGAGCTTCTATCAGAGGAAATTAAGATCCAACATTTTGTTGTAACCCCATTGATTTATGTATGATGGGCATATAGCCAAAAACTCATAATTATGGCTTGTACTAAAATGTTTGACTCTGAATGACATAGTGGTAATATCCTTCCTTGAATAAATTGGACTGTTACAGGATGCCTTACATGCCAGGCATGCGGCGGGTTGTCACCCCTGGATCCCACATTGGGTCTGAAGCGTGACACATGCATGTAAACATTATAGATCTTGCAGTCCTAGTAGCTATAGTTGTTGATCTCGTGCAACACATTCATGTAAATCTAGATTTTTTTTTTAAGAAGATTTATATATAGATCATTATGTGATATATCACATCACTAGAAGCGCACACCGATCACCCTTGGAGATGCTTAAATTAGATGCAAAGTAGAGCACCAGGAAAGCAAGAAAGAGTTTCAAGATAGTATTATTTTATTGCATAATGTCCTCCCTCTTGGGGTATTCTACTGCTCTGTTCTTGTACATGAATGCGTAAGATAAATCCCATAAATGCCACAGATATACTATAATTGATGTAAATCCATTGCACTATGATGGCATTGGATATATTATCTCTTTGTCAAATCAAAGACCAAAATACTAATTTGGATCCAAGAAATAAGATATAAATCGGACAGTATCAAATCCTTATAGAAGGAATACAAAGACAACAAGAAGATGGGCATCAATTGTTTAAACATCTTTATTAAATCATTAGAGCATATTGTTGAAACGCAAGCAACAGAGGAAGAAAAAGATCAACAAAAGAGAAAGTAGGGAAAAATAACATCGAAGGAATTTAAGATAATTCAGTCAGATTGACCTACACTACACCCATCCGGCAAAGACAATAGAAATTTTATTAATAAAATTGGATAGATGTCACAAGACTTGTTTCCTCACCCAAGACTCTCTTTGACGCATAAAACTTTAGACCCACTTATACCTAACAAAATCCTCTTTTGAATCTCTCAATAATACTCTAAGTTACCTTGAAGGCTAGGACTACAAATGCTTAAATAAAATATGAATTTTTAGTGCCATAAACTAGATTTTGTTTTCTCCTCATATATGGGAACATTCACAATGTCCTACATGGACTAAAACTCAAATTCTTCATATATATGGAAATATGTCTATCTTGAGTTTATTAAACTCAACACAAATTTTAACAAATCTCCACCTTGGTTTGAGGTTTATTAAGCCAACTATCCTAGAACTTCATCATCTTTGCCACCCACCACAATAAGCATCACCTATCCAGACTCCAACAAAGTTTATGCAGTGCTTGAACTTGTCTCTTGGAATATGCTTTTTCTCTTTATGCAACGTCACAAGCTTCTAATTTTGTTTCTTTATAAGAGAATCGGTATCTTTATTCATAGCCGCTACCTTTCCAACAAACTCATTGCTTTTCACTACTTTCTTATGCCTAAGAGGCTCATTTTTTATACTCTTAGGATAAATGGATAAGTAATTGTGTCAGCATACTGTGTAAGCATCTAATCTACCTCTCACAACTAATAGCTATACTATAGGATGATTATAGAGATTCTCCTACACTTTGTGTAATTTCCTCAAATTGCACCTCCGCCTCGAATTGAATTGGCAAGTTTTGTTACTTTCTGAAGCTCTATCTCAAGCTTCACCTTCTTGTTCAAACCATGATCCTCTGCCTGACTCTCAATAGTTTTTTCCTTTAATTTATTATAGCGGACTCATTAAAGGTAACATCTCTGCTAATCATAAACTTGGGTGGCCTAGGATCTTCTACACACCATAATGTATAACCTTTCATTATAGTAACATAACTAAGGAATATGCACTTCTTTACCTTTACCCAAGGTTACCATTATTAACATGAAAATATCCAAGGCAACTAAATAACCTCAAACTAAAATAATTAATAGGTTGACTAGACCATAACTCCTAAGTAATCTTCAAGTTGATAGTAGTTGATGGCAATTGATTCAATAAAACTTGTTGTATTCAGTGCCCCAATCCAAAATAATTTTTGAAGTCCAGCATTAGAAAGCATATAGCAGGCTCTCTTTGAGAACATTCTTGTCATTGGTTTTGCAGCTCCATTTTGCTGCAATATCATTAGTATATTAGAGTGCCACACTATACCTTCATTCTTGTAAAACTCAATAAATTCACCTTTGCAATGTATCAAGCTATTATCTATACATAACATCTTGATTTGTTATTTGATTCTTTTTCTCCATCTTGGCTTTCGACTACCTAAATTTGATAAACACCTCATCCTCATGTTTCAAGAAGTATACCCAAACCTTTCCTGAGTAATCATCAATGAATGTCAGAAAATATCAATATCCACACATTGATGCATGAGGACTAGATTCCTAGGGCTCTGAATGAATGCAATATAACACCTCATAGGAATTGTGAGTATCATCACTAAACTTCATCATACTATGCTTTCTATTCATACAGTGTTCATCAAACTCTAGCTTTTCAATATGCACTCAATCAAGTAGATCTCTTTTGGATAACTCCAACATCCTCCTCTCATTCATACACCCCAACTACATATGTCATAACCGAGTAGCATATGAATTTGACAACTCCATACATAAAAAAAGAAACTAGCAATACCAATAGCAGTACTTTCGATCATGTGATCCAAGTTATTCACTTTCACTTGATTACCACAAGCGTGTCCTTAGAAAATTTTAGTATAATATCCTCAACTAAATATTTATAATCCTGAGTATCAAGTGTACCCAAAAAAAATCAGATTTTTCATCAACTCTAGAACATGCCAAACCTCCAAAGACCTCAAATGCTATTAAACATCTTGATATGGATTATTTCAGTTAGGATAAAATCTTCAAATTTGTTGTCACCCAATAGAACCTTTCTTACCTTCAATTAATTAGTAAAAATCAACTTCTATCGGAAATCATATGAAAGAAATAACTAGAGTCAAAAATTTACTTTTGTTTAGAGTTACTGATGCTGACTAAGGATGCCTCACTTTTGATATCATCAGAGTTTTTCAAAGTATTCTCTTCAATTACACTCACTTTAACTTTAGAGATACTTCCTTTCTTATCCTTTTCTTTCTTCTTTGAACAGTTTCTCTCAATATGACTTTCCTCATGATAAGAGAAGCATTGAATTTTCTAATGCTTCTGCCTTCTACAACCAAAGTTTTTCATTGATTCTTTCCATAGGTCCAGATATCCTTCTCTTCAACTCCTTAAATTGTAGTAAGGGAAGAAAAAAGATCAATAGAAGAGAAATAAGGAAAAACAACTTGCAAAGGATTTAAGGTGGTTTTATCAGATTGACCTACATCGATCTTAGCAAAGATGACAAAAATTCCATTAACAAAATAATTGGGGATTACAAGACTTATTTTCTCACTAGAGACTCCCTCTCACGCAAAACTCTAGACTCATTTGCATCCAATAGAATCCTCTTCTGGATCTCTCAATAATGCTATGAGTTACCTTGAATGCCAAGGTTACAAGTGTTTAAACAAAAAGGCAATCTATAGTGTCATACACAAACAAGGTCTCATATTCTTCTCATATATGGAAATATCTATAGTGTCCAGTATAGACTAAGACTCACATTCTATATCTATCTTGAGTTTGTTAACCTTAAGACAAAATCTAACACATGTCAACTATCAAAAACAACTAAATATGACTTAGACACAAAGTTATTAGATCCATGGTGAATGAGTTTCATCTTTCAGAAAATGGATTTTATTTTTATTCATAAATATATTTTTACATTTTTTCTATTATTTATGAAAATAAAAATAAAAAATAGGATTATTCTCAAAACCCAAATAGCTACAAGTTCTACTATTTACTTCTTTTACTTAATTAATACGCTACAAGCTAATCAGAATTGATCTCGACACTAAGCTAGCCAACCAAGTCCACTTGGTCTTAAAAACTCAAATCCAAGTTAATTAATGGTAGGTGAATTTGAGTTACAAATTTCTTTTTTTTTCATTCAATGTAAGACTGTTTTAGGTATTACACGTAGACTTCAATAATTATAAACTTAATTAGATGTTGTATCAAGTTGATCAGGAATATACGTGTTGTGTTGGCACTTTGGTTCTTGAAGTAGGAGGCCTTCTCGAGAGTTTGGTTGTAGTTTTAGTATGTTAGCAAATGCTAGTGATGAACATAGGACCAATTGAGGTTGGCTATTAGTGATGGTGGGAGAGATTGCATTGATGTTTAGTAGTTTTACCTCAGTTCATCTATTTTGTTGGAATTAGCAAACCACCGTGATTGGTTATAAAATCTTAAGGTCTTGTTCTTTAGGAGATATCAAAGTTACTCAGGAATTCACATTTTCTCTGAGTAAGTGTTATCTAAATAACACTTAGATAGAAAAATAATTTATCCATATTTTTTATACATTGAAAGTAGCTCTGGTATATATTACCAATATTCTTTTACATTATACTTATCCAGATAAGTTGCTAAGATCTATTTATCTTTCTATAACACTCTTTACAGTATTAGACATATTTTGCATATTAATTATACTATTGCTTTGTAACTAAAGCTCAATTTTTCTTGCCAAACTATTATTAATCATATACTAATTTTATTTTAAAATAAAAATAAATTTTTATAGTTATTATTTGCTAATTAAATAATAGTATCACATCCCTTATGAAACATAAATTATATTAGAAGAAGATATTTTTTAGTTCAATTATAATAATAGAATCTTTCACTATTATTTTAATAGATTCTTATTTATAATTTTTTGAGTACATCAATAAATATTTTAAAAATTATAATTTATAAACTTAAGGATAATCATTTATTTGAAAAAAAACTAAAAGTTTTGGAATGAAAATTTAAGTTAAATTAGCCTTTTAATTATATTAAATTTTTTATGAATCCATATATAATTATCAATTACTAGATTTTAGCTATAAATCATAATTAGATGATTAACTTAAAGGAAAATACAACATGATCAGTTTCATTCTCAACCAAAATATTTTGGATTTAACTCGGATTATACTTGATCCTAAACTAATCCAAATAACCCTGTTGACCCATTTATTGATTTTGATGATTAACAAAAGTTATGAGTATATTTCCTATGATACTAATGAAATTGATAAGTGTTTCAGGAATTTAGAAAGGTTAAATATTCAAAATTCTTATAAAAATAGGCATGAATCAATTTTTAATGGTATGTGTCAAAGTTCAGAGTTTAGAGCCGACTTCAGAAGTATTAAAGCCAGCTCTGAAGCGTATCAGAACAATTTGGCACATTCAGCATGGTTTAGAGTCGACACCCAGAAAATTAGAGCCAACTCTAACCTAAGTTACAGTGAACTATATTTCTGCTTTAGATTTTAGAGTCGACCCAGCAAAATTAGAGCCGACTCTAACCTAAGAACAGAGACTGCATTTTTGGGATACTGTTAGTGTCAACCCCAAGAAAATTAGAGCCGACTCCAACTCGTGATGCGTCGACCCCACAGAATTCCAGAGCTGACTCCACGATGAACATTTTCTTACTATTTTGGGAAACCCGACTTAGAGCTGACACCTGAAGAGATTAGAGCCGACTCTAACCTATCAGAGGCGATTTTCAGATTTGTCAGAAAAAGCTCCAACGGTCATATTTCTTCACCTACTCTTCAATGGCTCTTTGCCTTTGCGTGTTGAACTAATCCACAAGTACTCTCAACTGCTACTTTGCATCAAAATATGGATTAAAAGAGATTATAGAAAGGGGATTCTGATCGTTCAAAAACAAGAGAAGAAAAAGAGGAAAAAGAGAAATTTTAAAAAGGGAAAACTTTGATTCAAAGCCTAACTGTTCAAAAGAGATAGAAAAGAAATCCAAAAGCTTTCAAAGAACAAATCCAAAGGATTTCCATCAATTTGAAGAAGAAAAGCAAGAGCCCTAGTTCTTTATTCTTTTCTTCACCAACTTTTCTTCAAGTGCCTAAGTTCAAGCTTGAAAGATCATTCAGAAGAAATAAGAAAATAAGAAAAGCTCAACATCAATAACTTTCAATCAGGCTTTTCTATTCTCATTTTATTTATATTATTTGTCTGCTCACTTGAGGAGCTTTTAAATTACTGTAAACATTTTACTTGATTTGTTTTCTTTCTGATTCAATCAGGAGATTGAATCGGTTGAGGTAGTTGACCTCATGCAAGCTAAGATTTGCTTGTGATAGGTTGAGTGCTGGTGAAACTGTGAAAACCGGCTGGGTTCGTTGTGATCCCGTTGTAAAACAACAAGTTCGGGTTGTGATCTTGCAAAACAACTCTGCTTTAATCAGGGTGATTATAGTGCATACCCGAGAGTTGCTTGGGAGTGGATGTAGGTGTAGCTAACATCGAACCACTATAAACCCTTTGTGTTTGTCGTGCTTATCTCTTATCTCTTTCTTTCTAATTTACATTATGTTCAGCATTCATAGCATCACACTCTCTACACTTTACTTGTACACATTCATCTTGAGAAATTAATTTTAATTGTAAAATTTTTAAAGAACTCAATTTATCCCCTCTTTTGGGTTGTCATCTGGGCCAACAAACCCATTAGGTCTCACATTCTTTTCACAAACCTAACTTAACCCAACCTAATTAATAAATGGGAAAGATTTAACTCTAAAATTATGATCTGAATGTGAAATCAAGATCAAGCATGAGCTGAACTGGTTCAATTTATTTGCAGCCCTATATTAGGTTATATTAATGTGACTAGAGGTGGCAATTGGGTCGGATCAAATTATTTCATGTTGGTCATTTTGAGGTCAGTTCATTTCAAATTTGAATCACCTTCAGATTTAAATTACTGAAGTTAAAACTTAATCTTAAATAACCAAATTAGGATCAACCTATGGGTCATTTCGGATTGGCTTAATATTTTTTAAATTTTAATAATTTAATATATACTTCTTTCTTTTTCTTTTTAAGTAATTTATTAATGATTAATTCAATCCTTTTTTTTTTCTTTTATCTATTTATCACTCTAAATGCTAGATCGAATAAACATAAAATTATAACATAATTAGACACTAATAGAAATAATAGTTATAAGTTATAAAATATAAAAATATAAATAAACAATAGCCTATAAAAATATACTTGTAAAATAAAATAAATGTTGATTTTAAATTATTGATAAAAATTAAAAATAAAATAAGAAAATATTAAAAATGTATCAAGTCCTATATATAAGAAAAGAACAAAATTATGCTTATGAAAAGCATGCTTCTACTTTCATTATTTATTGAATCATATGGCATCAACTATAGTGTATATCAAAAAATATAAAATATTGAAAAATTAGCCATGTAAACAACCTAACTGATGATTGTCTAGATAAATTTAAAATTTAAAAATGATAAAATTAAAATAATATCTTATCCAATACCATCCTTTGATCCTTCCAATCTGGCTCTAAATTTTGTGAATCATTTTGGGTTTGGATTAAAAAATAAAATAAAATAAAACTCTAATCCTATTTTCAAAAGGGTTTGGGTTTAGGGTTTAGGGTCAAGTTTCTACCACCTTTGTGCTCAAACTATGACCAGAAACTTGGCTTTGTTTGAAAATTTGTGGCTAAAATATCTTTTAAAAAATTAAGAGAGATTCTGGCCACGCTAACTTTTTGAGCAATAATCAATGTTTGATCATGGATGACGACGTTAAAATCAGGCAGGATTTTTTCCCGAGAAATAATGATCGAGATTAACGAAATAGAAATTGCAAGAAAAAAACACCACGAGTTAGTATAAGAGCAAACGAAAGGCAGCAACAGCATTTTGGTTCACATGAATGGAAAAATGGTGCAGCCAAGCCTGGGGTAATGTTACCTCTTTTTGGGGTTGAAGAGTTCGACATACTTGCATTTACTTTGTTACTCTGAAACTTCTCATGACATTTCTAGCATGTAGTATGTTAATATATATTTACATATATCACCATCATAATTTACAAGTACTAGAGACAATATTCCAAATCAACCTGGAAAAAACCCATAAAGATCCACAATGGACATTGGAGGACAAAGAAGCATTAAATTCCTTCTTTTCATTTGTTTCCACCTATTATCGATCAACTGATTGGATATTCTCCACTGGCATGGACTTCCTTGGCCCTCTTATTGCACTCATCTTTTCCTCCTCTTCGCTCTCTTGGTTCTCTTGCTTGCCTTCCTCCTGCTCATCTTCCACGGTGCAACCAAAGTTTGTGACAGGCGTGGAAGACGGTGGACGGGTCCTCGTGTTGGAAAAAAGTTTCAAATAAATAAATAAAAGGAAGGGTGGAATGCCTGTGAGCGGACATTTTGACATAATTTGGGGGAAACACTTTGTACACCGCCCCCGGTGCAGCAACGCTTACGTGTGCTGCACCGCGTCTTCCGATTGGTCCACGTGGCTCCGACGTGGATGACCTGACGGGCGGTATGGGCTGTGCTTTGACGTAACGTTCTGAACGTGACGGCCATTTAATGCTGTTCGCTTTTTTTTTTAATTTGCGTGCGGACGAAAATGCCCTTTCCCTCCTTCATGGCGCCATTTTACGTTTTATGTCATCTGTGCAAGAAGAACTCTGTTTCTTCTCCGGTCGAAAGAAAATATTTCAGCATCAAGCGCTGGAAAACCTGGCTACTTGAGTCTCTGTAGAAAAACTCCTGGAGGAAATGTCATCCGCAGCACAAAGTAAAAACTCTTTCTTCCCACTTCTTTATTACACCAACAGTATTTTTCTGGTTAGAGTTAGTTAATGCGTTTAATGCGCGGGTAACTACCTTAGAACAAAATATTTATGACACTCTGAGAGTCATAACTGTTTTGTAAGCAGTATTTAATGCGGCACTTTCCCTCCATCCTAGCGCCAATTTATGTTGGATTTCATCTCTGCAAGATGAACTCTTTCTTCCCCTCCCTCGCTCTGAGAGTCCGGATGCTAAGGAATCAGTTGAGCACGAACCTACGCCCTCGCTTTGAAAGTCTGGTCGACAGGAAATATTTCAGCTTAGAGGTTGAAAAACCTGGCTACAGGAGTCTATTGGAGGCTTCAAATATAAAAGTTTATCCAATGAGATTTTCCTTGCCAAAACCTCACGTAGACGTTCGCTTCTCTCTCTGAATTCGGCCAGGTCTGTAAGATGGGCCTCACTTCCTTCGTTATCTTTTCGTCAATTGCTTTTAAAAAGCTCCTATTTTCCTCCATCTGCTTAGGAATGCTAGTCATGTTCCTCCATCTGTTTTCCTGTCATTACTTTCATTCGAAGATCAAATGGGAGTCTCGAGAAAGATGTGTCTGAGCCTATTAAAAGCAATTGACGAAGAGATAAGGCAGCTTAGGCCCATCTTACAGACCTGGCCAAATTCAGAGAGAGAAGCGAACGTCGACGTGAGGTGTTGGCAGGGAAAAACTCATTGGATAAACTTTTATATTTGAAGACTCCAGTAGACTCCTGTCGACCGGACTTTCAGACGAGGGCGTAGGTTCGTGCTCAACTGAATTTCATCTGTGCAAGAATAACTCTCTTTTTTTCCCCCCTCCCCCCCCCTCGCTCTGAGAGTCCGGATGGTAAGGAATCCCAGCGACACCCTAGTTCAAATTCGACCGTAAATCCTTCGCGACACCCCAGTTGAAATCCCACGACACCCTAGCTTTAGGGCGACGACACCCGTCTTATAAATGTGCACATAGAGAGAACCCGGCGACACCCTAATTGAATTCGGCAGAAAATCAATCGCGACACCCCAGTTGAAATCTCACGACACCCTAGCTCTAACGAGACGACACCCGTGCTTTAAAGAGACCACGGAGATAATCCCAGCGACACCCTAGTTCGAATTCGGCCGTAAAAACTTCGCGACACCCCAGTTGAAATCCCACGACACCCTAGCTTTAGGGCGACGACACCCGTCTTATAAATGTGCACATAGAGAGAACCCGGCGACACCCTAATTGAATTCGGCAGAAAATCAATCGCGACACCCCAGTTGAAATCTCACGACACCCTAGCTCTAACGAGACGACACCCGTGCTTTAAAGAGACCACGGAGATAATCCCAGCGATACCCTAGTTCAATTCGGTCGTAAATCCTTCGCGACACCCCAGTTGAAATCCCACGACACCCTAGCTTTAGGGCGACGACACCCGTCTTATAAATGTGCACATAGAGAGAACCCGGCGACACCCTAATTGAATTCGGCAGAAAATCAATCGCGACACCCCAGTTGAAATCTCACGACACCTAGCTCTAACGAGACGACACCCGTGCTTTAAAGAGACCACGGAGATAATCCCAGCGACACCCTAGTTCGAATTCGGCCGTAAAAACTTCGCGACACCCAGTTGAAATCCCACGACACCCTAGCTTTAGGGCGACGACACCCGTCTTATAAATGTGCACATAGAGAGAACCCGGGACACCCTAATTGAATTCGGCAGAAAATCAATCGCGACACCCAATTGAAATCTCACGACACCCTAGCTCTAACGAGACGACACCCGTGCTTTAAAGAGACCACGGAGATAATCCCAGCGACACCCTAGTTCGAATTCGGCCGTAAAAACTTCGCGACACCCCAGTTGAAATCCCGACACCCTAGCTTTAGGGCGACGACACCCATCTTATAAATGTGCACATAGAGAGAACCCGGCGACACCCTAATTGAATTCGGCAGAAAATCAATCGCGACACCCCAGTTGAAATCTCACGACACCCTAGCTCTAACAAGACGACACCCGTGCTTTAAAGAGACCACGGAGATAATCCCAGCGACACCCTAGTTCGAATTCGGCCGTAAAAACTTCGCGACACCCCAGTTGAAATCCCACGACACCCTAGCTTTAGGGCGACGACACCCGTCTTATAAATGTGCACATAGAGAGAACCCGCGACACCCTAATTGAATTGGCAGAAAATCAATCGCGACAGTTGAAATCTCACGACACCCTAGCTCTAACGAGACGACACCCATGCTTTAAAGAGACCACGGAGATAATCCCAGCGACACCCTAGTTCGAATTCGACCGTAAATCCTTCGCGACCCCAGTTGAAATCCCACGACACCCTAGCTTTAGGGCGACGACACCCGTCTTATAAATGTGCACATAGAGAGAACCCGGCGACACCCTAATTGAATTCGGCAGAAAATCAATCGCGACACCCCAGTTGAAATCTCACGACACCCTAGCTCTAACGAGACGACACCCGTGCTTTAAAGAGACCACGGAGATAATCCCAGCGACACCCTAGTTCGAATTCGGCCGTAAAAACTTGCGACCCCAGTTGAAATCCCACGACACCCTAGCTTTAGGGCGACGACACCCGTCTTATAAATGTGCACATAGAGAGAACCCGGCGACACCCTAATTGAATTCGGCAGAAAATCAATCGCGACACCCCAGTTGAAATCTCACGACACCCTAGCTCTAACGAAACGACACCCGTGCTTTAAAGAGAACAAGGCGGGAATTTGACGTCAGCGTAGTACTAATTCGACGACACCCTAGTAACTGAGCCATGCCATATTTCCGAGAAAAGTTTGTAAACGTGGGCAGTTCCTATGGGTTCGCGGGTCTCATTGATGTGATCGTGGCGATCCGGGTGTCCTTTCGTATTTCTCTTAGGTCGGCATAAACCCTAGAAAAACCCCTCAATCGTCTGTTGCTCGAGAAGCCACTGGTCTCTTTTTCCCTCCTAAACTTGTTCCATAGTTCATTCTTCCGAATACTTCATTCATGGAGATGAGTGCTTTCGTTTGTGCACGAAGACCGCGAACAAAGAAGAAGCAGACAGAGAAAATGGCGGAACAATGCAAGGACCTGGTTCTTCGTTCGACTGAGGATGCGGCTCCTTCAGGTATGTTTATCACTATATTAAATATTACGACATTCTATCTTAAAATTTCATGACATGTATGTCTTCTGTCTTACCCCCTTTTCGTTGACAATAAAATTGTTCCAGTCCCCCCAGTGAAGGCTTCCCAGCTGTTTAAGAATAGCTGCAGGCCGGCAGTATACGTTCAGAAGGTTTGGAGGATGGGGTTCTCTAGACGTCATACAAAACTGATTCGAAGGACCCCATTTGGTGCCTTCGTCGACATGCAGACGTTCACAGTCGACGGGCGACTGCTAGCAGACATCATAAGATGTCACAATGGAGGCGACGAGTTCATGTTTTGCGGAAAGCCAGTTCTATTCAGTGCCGACGAAGTCGCACTCATTTTGGGACTTCCAGCTCATGGGAAGAAGATCGACACGTCCAGCCAAATGTTCAACGGAAGGTTGTTCAGACGGTTTGGCCAGGGTTTAGATCTTCGCCAATCAGGTTTGGAGAAGTTGATATTTCAACTCCGACCATCTAAAGTACAGGAGGATGTCGAGGACACCGTCCGACTTTGGATCGCATACATGTTGGCCATGTTTTTGGCTCCAAAGTCTAATCAGAGATGTCCACGGTATCTCATCCAGCACTTGGATGACTTAAGTCAACTGGGTAGCATCGACTGGGCTTCGGCACTGAAGGAATTGATTGTTCTGGCTCTCCCAGAAATAGCTGCTTGCTTGCGTTCCGAGGAGCCGGTGCACTCAAAGAATGCAAAAAAGTTAGGAGGCAGCCTACCTTGTTCGGATGCTCGGCAGCACTGGTGGTAAGGATTATTGAGACAAATTATTAGTGTTGAGAAATTTTTTTGTAATATTACTTTATTTAATATCCAAAAAAATATCATGTTCAGGCGTGGTTCCTCGAGCATACATCAATGCGAGAGCCAGCATACCCTGATAAACGGCCCCGGCTGTTGAAGTGGTATGACCACCAAATGAAGAACCAATCGGTTCGGGTTGCCGACTTGCAGCCTCAGGACTTGGTAATCTAGTTCATTGCTCCATTGCTCTGACCATTTTTTCAACTTAATGCGTCAATATGTTCAGTTAATATTAATTTGTTATCATCTTGTGTTGCAGATGGAGGGAGCTACTGAACCATTGCCAGAAGAGCGATGGCTTCTCCCTCAGCAGATAAAACCGTCCCCCCCTCAACAAACAGATACCTGCGCCCCTCAACCAATGGATAGCTGCGCAGGATGCGCCGAGTTGAGGAATGAATTGGAGTGTGTTAAGGATCAACTCGAAGATGTCAGGCACAGGCTGTCCATTGCTGAGAGCCTCCTCAATTCACTTGTCAGAAAGGAAAGTTATGCAATAAATGAGGAGGACAAGGGGGACGAGAAAACAGAGAAGGTGCATTCCTTGGAGTTGGTCCTCCGCGAGCCTGGTAACGTAAATAGTGAGGAGAAGAAGATGGAGGAGGACCATTCATCCGAGTTTCCAATTGAGACAGGGAATGCAAAATCAGAGGAGAACATATTGGAGGGGGATTCATTGGCTGATAAAACAGAGCAGGGGAATGAAAATAAAGAAGAGTCCATATCCGATAATAAACTTGGCACCCCTGCGCCAAAGGATGACAATATGGACTTAGAAATAATTGGAGTGCCGTCGCTTGTTAGGAGGATTAAAAAAGAGCCGAGGAAGCGTAAGGCATCCACGGTCGTCGGCGAATGTTATGAGACAACCCGACCTAAAAAGTCGTGAAGACAGTGGGCATGTCAAAGCCCAACACAACGGTCGAAGATGACCAAATAATTATTCAAAATTTTTTGAGCGAGCGACAACAAACCGACGAGATCGTCTACACAAATATGTTTAATGGAGTTGCAACAAGAAAAAATCTTCAAGATCTCATTAACAATGAAATGATAATAGATGATGTAAGTATATCAAGGAACATGTTCAAGTTGTTGATTTTAGAATTATATTAATCGTTTTACATTCCATTGGCAGATAATTGATTGCGGCCAGGAGTTTCTGATGCGCAACTGGGCAGAGCATCCTGACCGATATCATAAGTGCATAATTGCATCAGTTTTCGTATCTGCTCTATGTCTGACTTCCTCATCACCTGCTCATGAACTTGCTGGATCATCTGGGGCTGCGATATTTGACAATGTATCGGATGAAGATAAGGCCCAATTCCGGTTTCTTTTCACCATTGTAAACTCTGATAACTCGCACTGGCATTTGGTTGCTGTCGACATGGAAAGGAAGGTGTTCATGCACCTGAATTCAATGAAACGCAACCCGAAGTACAAGGCCAATGCAAGGAAATGGCATACAATTCTAGGCCACATATTCCATATCTACTGCGATAAGAAGGAAGTGATGGAGTGGCCGATGGAAGATATTTCGGATTGCCCAAGCCAACCGAGCGGATCGCTGGATTGCGGCCTGTACTGTCTGAGATACATGGAATGTCTTGCTCGACGGGACAATCCTGATATGAAGCTGGATTTCATGGATGAGGAAGTCAGAGATTACCGGCGACACTTAGCTGCGACGATATTGAGAGAGGGCCTGAACAAAAAGATTAGCGACATTGTCGAAAAATGTTCTTAATTTTTGTATTCGTCTTTGAATGAAAATTGTATGTAATTTATTCATATTAACACTGATTAATATTTAATGCAAATGTTAAAAATTTTATCATTGCGAGCAGGAGTGTCCTCGATGTATTCATATGTTTGCCTTCGTATGTTTCCGCCTTTCTGGTGTAACCGCGCAAGAGCTAGGGTGTCGTTTGACAAGAACTAGGGTGTCGTTTGCCATGAGCTGGGGTGTCGTCGCTCTAAATTTCGGGTCGCGCGTCCTCGTATGTTTCCGCCTTTCGGGTGTCGCCGCGCAAGACTAGGGTGTCGTTTTCCATGAGCTAGGGTGTCGTCGCGCTAAATCTTCGGAGTCTCGCGAGCACTGGGATGTCTCGTATGTTTCCGCCTTTCGGGTGTCGCCGCGCAAGACTAGGGTGTCGTTTCCATGAGCTAGGGTGTCGTCGCGCTAAAATCTTCGGAGTCGTTTCGCGAGCACTGGGATGTCTCGTATGTTCCGCCTTTCGGGTGTCGCCGCGCAAGACTAGGGTGTCGTTTGCCAGAGCTAGGGTGTCGTCGCGCTAAATCTTCGGTGTCGTTCGCGAGCACTGGGATGTCTCGTATGTTCCGCCTTTCGGGTGCCGCGCAAGACTAGGGTGTCGTTTTCCATGAGCTAGGGTGTCGTCGCGCTAAAATCTTCGGAGTCGTTCGCGAGCACTGGGATGTCTCGTATGTTCCGCCTTTCGGGTGTCGCCGCGCAAGACTAGGGTGTCGTTTGCCATGAGCTAGGGTGTCGTCGCGCTAAAATCTTCGGAGTCGTTCGCGAGCACTGGGATGTCTCGTATGTTTCCGCCTTTCGGGTGTCGCCGCGCAAGACTAGGGTGTCGTTTGCCATGAGCTAGGGTGTCGTCGCGCTAAAATCTTCGGTGTCGTTCGCGAGCACTGGGATGTCTCGTATGTTCCGCCTTTCGGGTGTCGCCGCGCAAGACTAGGGTGTCGTTTTCCAGAGCTGGTGTCGTCGCGCTAAAATCTTCGGAGTCGTTCGCGAGCACTGGGATGTCTCGTATGTTCCGCCTTTCGGGTGTCGCCGCGCAAGACTAGGGTGTCGTTTGCCATGAGCTAGGGTGTCGTCGCGCTAAATCTTCGGAGTCTTCGCGAGCACTGGGATGTCTCGTATGTTCCGCCTTTCGGGTGTCGCCGCGCAAGACTAGGGTGTCGTTTGCCATGAGCTAGGGTGTCGTCGCGCTAAAATCTTCGGTGTCGGTTCGCGAGCACTGGGATGTCTCGTATGTTCCGCCTTTCGGGTGTCGCCGCGCAAGACTAGGGTGTCGTTTGCCAGAGCTAGGGTGTCGTCGCGCTAAAATCTTCGGAGTCGTTCGCGAGCACTGGGATGTCTCGTATGTTCCGCCTTTCGGGTGTCGCCGCGCAAGACTAGGGTGTCGTTTGCCATGAGCTAGGGTGTCGTCGCGCTAAAATCTTCGGTGTCGTTCGCGAGCACTGGGATGTCTCGTATGTTCCGCCTTTCGGGTGTCGCCGCGCAAGACTAGGGTGTCGTTTTCCAGAGGGTGTCGTCGCGCTAATCTTCGGTGTCGTTCGCGAGCACTGGGATGTCTCGTATGTTTCCGCCTTTCGGGTGTCGCCGCGCAAGACTAGGGTGTCGTTTGCCAGCTAGGGTGTGTCGCGCTAAAATCTTCGGTGTCGTTTCGCGAGCATTTCATTTACGACCAAGCAACCATAATTCAAAAGTTACGACACTCGTGTTTTATATATGATCTTGTGTAAGTTGACTCAATACATAAGCATCAAATTCATCCATTAAAGTTTCTGACGGCGGAACAATTCTCTCCAGGTCCTCTTCAGTATTAATAGACTGCAAACAAGTCTGCCTGCTACTTGAAGCAGCTCTTTCCTTGGCCTGATTTTTCCTTGATCTTTTTGCCTTCTTCTCGACTGCACTCTTTAATCTGTTCTCTCTCGGGCGACCTTTCGTCCTAATTTGTTCAGGATCTTGAATTACAAGCTCTGAACGTGGTTTAGCTGCGCAGTTGGCATCCACGGCAGTTTTGAATAGAGGCGTTAGACCATCCATCACTACATTAAATGCATCTTCAGACATGGAGGCTATCTCTGCGAGCTTCGTCATCCGATGAGACAGCAAACTATATCTACAATCATTAACATAATATTAACGATAACAAATATTAAGACATTTCAATTTAAAAATTGTCACTGCGTACCGTGAGTTTCGTGTGCTTTTATCATAACCCTCAGTATTGCAGTCGAATTCGTCGAATTGGTATTTCATGTCCTTGCACCATCTCTTCAAGAAGTATTTATCTGGTAAACGAAATACGTCA